>JABXNX010003904.1:0-20343 GCA_014843695.1 Archivesica marissinica
TCCCATCTACATCTCTCATTGTTGCTCTCTGTAGCAGATGTTACTCCCATCTACATATATCATTGTTTCTCTCTGTAGCAGATGTTACTCCCATCTACATATATCATTGTTGCTCTCTGTAGCAGATGTTACTCCCATCTACATATCTCATTGTTTTTTTTTTGTGCTCTCTGTAGCAGATTTTACTCCCATCTACATCTCTCATTGTTACTCCCATCTACATCTATCATTGATGCTCTCTGTAGCAGATGTTACTCCCATCTACATCTCTCATTGTTACTCCCATCTACATCTCTCATTGTTGCTCCCATCTACATCTCTCATTGTTAATCCCATCTACATCTCTCATTGTTGCTCTGTGTAGCAGATGTTACTCCCATCTACATCTATCATTGATGCTCTCTGTAGCAGATGTTACTCCCATCTACATCTCTCATTGTTACTCCCATCTACATATCTCATTGGTACTCTCTGTAGCAGATGTTACTCCCATCTACATCTATCATTGTTGCTCTCTGTAGCAGATGTTAATCCCATCTACATATCTCATTGGTGCTCTCTGTAGCAGATGTTACTCCCATCTACATCTCTCATTGTTGCTCTCTGTAGCAGATGTTACACCCATCTACATATATCATTGTTGCTCTCTGTAGCAGATGTTAATCCCATCTACATCTTTCATTGTTGCTCTCTGTAGCAGATGTTAATCCAATCTACATCTATCATTGTTGCTCCCATCTACATCTCTCATTGTTGCTCTCTGTAGCAGATGTTACTCCCATCTACATCTCTCATTGGTACTCTCTGTAGCATATGTTACTCCCATCTACATCTATCATTGTTGCTCCCATCTACATCTCTCATTGGTGCTCTCTGTAGCAGATGTTACTCCCATCTACATCTATCATTGTTGCTCCCATCTACATATCTCATTGTTGCTCTCTGTAGCAGATGTTACTCCCATCTACATATCTCATTGGTGCTCTCTGTAGCAGATGTTACTCCCATCTACATCTATCATTGTTGCTCCCATCTACATCTATCATTGTTGCTCTCTGTAGCAGATGTTAATCCCATCTACATCTCTCATTGTTACTCCCATCTACATCTATCATTGTTGCTCTCTGTAGCAGATGTTACTCCCATCTACATCTGTCATTGTTGCTCTCTGCAGCAGATGTTAATCCCATCTACATCTCTCATTGTTACTCCCATCTACATCTCTCATTGGTGCTCTCTGTAGCAGATGTTACTCCCATCTACATTTATCATTGGTGCTCTCTGTAGCAGATGTTACTCCCATCTACATCTCTCATTGTTGCTCTCTGTAGCAGATGTTACTCCCATCTACATCTATCATTGTTGCTCCCATCTACATCTCTCATTGGTGCTCTCTGTAGCAGATGTTACTCCCATCTACATCTCTCATTGTTACTCCCATCTACATCTCTCATTGGTGCTCTCTGTAGCAGATGTTACTCCCATCTACATCTATCATTGGTGCTCTCTGTAGCAGATGTTACTCCCATCTACATCTCTCATTGTTGCTCTCTGTAGCAGATGTTACTCCCATCTACATCTATCATTGTTGCTCTCTGTAGCAGATGTTAATCCCATCTACATCTCTCATTATTGCTCTCTGTAGCAGATGTTAATCCAATCTACATCTATCATTGTTGCTCCCATCTACATCTCTCATTGTTGCTCTCTGTAGCAGATGTTAATCCCATCTACATCTCTCATTGGTACTCTCTGTAGCAAATGTTACTCCCATCTACATCTATCATTGTTGCTCTCTGTAGCAGATGTTAATCCCATCTACATCTCTCATTGGTACTCTCTGTAGCAAATGTTACTCCCATCTACATCTATCATTGTTGCTCTCTGTAGCAGATGTTAATCCCATCTACATCTATCATTGTTGCTCTCTGTAGCATATGTTACTCCCATCTACATCTATCATTGTTGCTCTCTGTAGCAGATGTTACTCCCATCTACATCTCTCATTGTTGCTCTCTGTAGCAGATGTTAATCCCATCTACATCTCTCATTGGTACTCTCTGTAGCAAATGTTACTCCCATCTACATCTATCATTGTTGCTCTCTGTAGCAGATGTTAATCCCATCTACATCTCTCATTGGTACTCTCTGTAGCAAATGTTACTCCCATCTACATCTATCATTGTTGCTCTCTGTAGCAGATGTTAATCCCATCTACATCTATCATTGTTGCTCTCTGTAGCAGATGTTACTCCCATCTACATCTATCATTGGTGCTCTCTGTAGCAGATGTTAATCCCATCTACATCTCTCATTGGTGCTCCCATCTACATATATCATTGTTGCTCTCTGTAGCAGATGTTACTCCCATCTACATCTATCATTGGTGCTCCCATCTACATATATCATTGTTGCTCTCTGTAGCAGATGTTAATCCCATCTACATCTCTCATTGGTGCTCCCATCTACATATATCATTGTTGCTCTCTGTAGCAGATGTTACTCCCATCTACATCTATCATTGTTGCTCTCTGTAGCAGATGTTAATCCCATCTACATCTCTCATTGTTGCTCCCATCTACATCTCTCAGTGGTGCTCTCTGTATCAGATGTTACTCCTATCTACATCTCTCATTGTTGCTCCCATCTACATCTCTCATTGTTGCTCTCTGTAGCAGATGTTAATCCCATCTACATCTCTCATTGTTGCTCTGTAGCAGATGTTACTCCCATCTACATCTATCATTGTTGCTCTCTGTAGCAGATGTTGCTCCCATCTACATCTCTCAGTGGTGCTCTCTGTAGCAGATGTTACTCCTATCTACATATCTCATTGTTGCTCCCATCTACATATCTCATTGTTGCTCTCTGTAGCAGATGTTAATCCCATCTACATATCTCATTGGTGCTCTCTGTAGCAGATGTTAATCCCATCTACATATCTCATTGTTGCTCTCTGTAGCAGATGTTAATCCCATCTACATCTCTCATTGTTACTCCCATCTACATCTATCATTGTTGCTCTCTGTAGCAGATGTTACTCCCATCTACATCTCTCATTGTTACTCCCATCTACATCTCTCATTGTTGCTCCCATCTACATATCTCATTGTTAATCCCATCTACATCTCTCATTGGTGCTCTCTGTAGCAGATGTTACTCCCATCTACATCTCTCATTGTTACTCCCATCTACATATCTCATTGGTGCTCTCTGTAGCAGATGTTACTCCCATCTACATATATTATTGTTACTCTCTGTAGCAGATGTTACTCACATCTACATCTATCATTGTTAATCCATCTACATCTCTCATTGTTGCTCTGTGTAGCAGATGTTACTCCCATCTACATCTATCATTGATGCTCTCTGTAGCAGATGTTACTCCCATCTACATCTCTCATTGTTACTCCCATCTACATATCTCATTGTTGCTCTCTGTAGCAGATGTTACTCCCATCTACATCTATCATTGTTGCTCTCTGTAGCAGATGTTAATCCCATCTACATATCTCATTGGTGCTCTCTGTAGCAGATGTTACTCCCATCTACATCTCTCATTGTTGCTCTCTGTAGCAGATGTTACACCCATCTACATATATCATTGTTGCTCTCTGTAGCAGATGTTAATCCCATCTACATCTCTCATTGTTGCTCTCTGTAGCAGATGTTAATCCAATCTACATCTATCATTGTTGCTCCCATCTACATCTCTCATTGTTGCTCTCTGTAGCAGATGTTACTCCCATCTACATCTCTCATTGGTACTCTCTGTAGCATATGTTACTCCCATCTACATCTATCATTGTTGCTCCCATCTACATCTCTCATTGGTGCTCTCTGTAGCAGATGTTACTCCCATCTACATCTATCATTGTTGCTCCCATCTACATATCTCATTGTTGCTCTCTGTAGCAGATGTTACTCCCATCTACATATCTCATTGGTGCTCTCTGTAGCAGATGTTACTCCCATCTACATCTATCATTGTTGCTCCCATCTACATCTATCATTGTTGCTCTCTGTAGCAGATGTTAATCCCATCTACATCTCTCATTGTTACTCCCATCTACATCTATCATTGTTGCTCTCTGTAGCAGATGTTACTCCCATCTACATCTGTCATTGTTGCTCTCTGCAGCAGATGTTAATCCCATCTACATCTCTCATTGTTACTCCCATCTACATCTCTCATTGGTGCTCTCTGTAGCAGATGTTACTCCCATCTACATTTATCATTGGTGCTCTCTGTAGCAGATGTTACTCCCATCTACATCTCTCATTGTTGCTCTCTGTAGCAGATGTTACTCCCATCTACATCTATCATTGTTGCTCCCATCTACATCTCTCATTGGTGCTCTCTGTAGCAGATGTTACTCCCATCTACATCTCTCATTGTTACTCCCATCTACATCTCTCATTGGTGCTCTCTGTAGCAGATGTTACTCCCATCTACATCTATCATTGGTGCTCTCTGTAGCAGATGTTACTCCCATCTACATCTCTCATTGTTGCTCTCTGTAGCAGATGTTACTCCCATCTACATCTATCATTGTTGCTCTCTGTAGCAGATGTTAATCCCATCTACATCTATCATTGTTGCTCTCTGTAGCAGATGTTAATCCAATCTACATCTATCATTGTTGCTCCCATCTACATCTATCATTGTTGCTCTCTGTAGCAGATGTTAATCCCATATACATCTATCATTGGTGCTCCCATCTACATCTATCATTGTTGCTCTCTGTAGCAAATGTTACTCCCATCTACATATATCATTGTTGCTCCCATCTACATCTATCATTGTTGCTCTCTGTAGCAGATGTTACTCCCATCTACATCTATCATTGTTGCTCTCTGTAGCAGATGTTACTCCCATCTACATCTATCATTGTTGCTCTCTGTAGCAGATGTTACTCCCATCTACATCTATCATTGTTGCTCTCTGTAGCAGATGTTACTCCCATCTACATCTATCATTGGTGCTCTCTGTAGCAGATGTTAATCCCATCTACATCTCTCATTGGTGCTCCCATCTACATATATCATTGTTGCTCTCTGTAGCAGATGTTACTCCCATCTACATCTATCATTGGTGCTCCCATCTACATATATCATTGTTGCTCTCTGTAGCAGATGTTAATCCCATCTACATCTCTCATTGGTGCTCCCATCTACATATATCATTGTTGCTCTCTGTAGCAGATGTTACTCCCATCTACATCTATCATTGTTGCTCTCTGTAGCAGATGTTAATCCCATCTACATCTCTCATTGTTGCTCCCATCTACATCTCTCAGTGGTGCTCTCTGTATCAGATGTTACTCCTATCTACATCTCTCATTGTTGCTCCCATCTACATCTCTCATTGTTGCTCTCTGTAGCAGATGTTAATCCCATCTACATCTCTCATTGTTGCTCTGTAGCAGATGTTACTCCCATCTACATCTATCATTGTTGCTCTCTGTAGCAGATGTTGCTCCCATCTACATCTCTCAGTGGTGCTCTCTGTAGCAGATGTTACTCCTATCTACATATCTCATTGTTGCTCCCATCTACATATCTCATTGTTGCTCTCTGTAGCAGATGTTAATCCCATCTACATATCTCATTGGTGCTCTCTGTAGCAGATGTTAATCCCATCTACATATCTCATTGTTGCTCTCTGTAGCAGATGTTAATCCCATCTACATCTCTCATTGTTACTCCCATCTACATCTATCATTGTTGCTCTCTGTAGCAGATGTTACTCCCATCTACATCTCTCATTGTTACTCCCATCTACATCTCTCATTGTTGCTCCCATCTACATATCTCATTGTTAATCCCATCTACATCTCTCATTGGTGCTCTCTGTAGCAGATGTTACTCCCATCTACATCTCTCATTGTTACTCCCATCTACATATCTCATTGGTGCTCTCTGTAGCAGATGTTACTCCCATCTACATATATTATTGTTACTCTCTGTAGCAGATGTTACTCACATCTACATCTATCATTGTTAATCCCATCTACATATCTCATTGTTGCTCTCTGTAGCAGATGTTAATCCCATCTACATATCTCATTGTTGCTCTCTGTAGCAGATGTTAATCCCATCTACATCTATCATTGTTGCTCTCTGTAGCAGATGTTACTCCCATCTACATCTCTCATTGGTACTCCCATCTACATCTATCATTGTTGCTCTCTGTAGCAGATGTTGCTTCCATCTACATCTCTCATTGTTGCTCTCTGTAGCAGATGTTACTCCCATCTACATCTATCATTGTTGCTCTCTGTAGCAGATGTTACTCCCATCTACATCTCTCATTGTTGCTCTCTGTAGCAGATGTTACTCCCATCTACATCTCTCATTGTTGCTCTGTGTAGCAGATGTTACTCCCATCTACATCTCTCATTGTTGCTCTCTGTAGCAGATGTTACTCCCATCTACATATCTCATTGTTAATCCCATCTACATCTCTCATTGGTGCTCTCTGTAGCAGATGTTACTCCCATCTACATCTCTCATTGTTACTCCCATCTACATATCTCATTGGTGCTCTCTGTAGCAGATGTTACTCCCATCTACATATATTATTGTTACTCTCTGTAGCAGATGTTACTCACATCTACATCTATCATTGTTAATCCCATCTACATATCTCATTGTTGCTCTCTGTAGCAGATGTTAATCCCATCTACATATCTCATTGTTGCTCTCTGTAGCAGATGTTAATCCCATCTACATCTATCATTGTTGCTCTCTGTAGCAGATGTTACTCCCATCTACATCTCTCATTGTTACTCCCATCTACATCTATCATTGTTGCTCTCTGTAGCAGATGTTGCTTCCATCTACATCTCTCATTGTTGCTCTCTGTAGCAGATGTTACTCCCATCTACATCTATCATTGTTGCTCTCTGTAGCAGATGTTACTCCCATCTACATCTCTCATTGTTGCTCTCTGTAGCAGATGTTACTCCCATCTACATCTCTCATTGTTGCTCTGTGTAGCAGATGTTACTCCCATCTACATCTCTCATTGTTGCTCTCTGTAGCAGATGTTACACCCATCTACATCTCTCATTGTTGCTCTCTGTAGCATATGTTACTCCCATCTACATCTCTCATTGTTGCTCTGTGTAGCAGATGTTACTCCCATCTACATCTATCATTGATGCTCTCTGTAGCAGATGTTACTCCCATCTACATCTATCATTGATGCTCTCTGTAGCAGATGTTACTCCCATCTACATATATCATTGGTGCTCCTGTAGCAGATGTTAATCACATCTACATATCTCATTGTTGCTCCCATCTACATCTATCATTGTTGCTCTCTGTAGCAGATGTTACTCCCATCTACATCTATCATTGTTGCTCTGTGTAGCAGATGTTACTCCCATCTACATCTCTCATTGGTGCTCTCTGTAGCAGATGTTAATCCCATCTACATCTCTCATTGTTGCTCTCTGTAGCAGATGTTACTCCCATCTACATCTCTCATTGGTGCTCTCTGTAGCAGATGTTAATCCCATCTACATCTCTCATTGTTGCTCTCTGTAGCAGATGTTACTCCCATCTACATCTATCATTGTTGCTCCCATCTACATCTATCATTGTTGCTCTCTGTAGCAGATGTTAATCCCATCTACATCTATCATTGTTGCTCCCATCTACATCTATCATTGTTGCTCTCTGTAGCAGCTGTTAATCCCATCTACATCTATCATTGTTGCTCCCATCTACATCTATCATTGTTGCTCTCTGTAGCAGATGTTAATCCCATCTACATCTATCATTGTTGCTCTCTGTAGTAGCTGTTAATCCCATCTACATCTATCATTGTTGCTCCCATCTACATCTATCATTGTTGCTCTCTGTAGCAGATGTTAATCCCATCTACATCTATCATTGTTACTCCCATCTACATCTCTCATTGTTGCTCTCTGTAGCAGATGTTACTCCCATCTACATCTCTCATTGGTGCTCTCTGTAGCAGATGTTAATCCCATCTACATCTCTCATTGTTGCTCTCTGTAGCAGATGTTACTCCCATCTACATCTATCATTGTTGCTCCCATCTACATCTATCATTGTTGCTCTCTGTAGCAGATGTTACTCCCATCTACATCTATCATTGTTGCTCTCTGTAGCAGATGTTAATCCCATCTACATCTATCATTGTTGCTCTCTGTAGCAGATGTTACTCCCATCTACATCTATCATTGTTGCTCTCTGTAGCAGATGTTACTCCCATCTACATCTATCATTGTTGCTCTCTGTAGCAGATGTTACTCCCATCTACATCTATCATTGTTGCTCTCTGAAGCAGATGTTACTCCCATCTACATATATCATTGGTGCTCTCTGTAGCAGATGTTAATCCCATCTACATCTCTCATTGTTACTCCCATCTACATCTATCATTGTTACTCCCATCTACATCTATCATTGTTACTCCCATCTACATCTATCATTGTTGCTCTCTGTAGCAGATGTTACTCCCATCTACATCTCTCATTGTTACTCCCATCTACATCTATCATTGTTGCTCCCATCTACATCTCTCATTGTTAATCCCATCTACATCTCTCATTGGTGCTCTCTGTAGCAGATGTTACTCCCATCTACATCTCTCATTGTTACTCCCATCTACATATCTCATTGGTGCTCTCTGTAGCAGATGTTACTCCCATCTACATCTATCATTGTTGCTCTCTGTAGCAGATGTTAATCCCATCTACATATCTCATTGGTGCTCTCTGTAGCAGATGTTACTCCCATCTACATCTCTCATTGTTAATCCCATCTACATATCTCATTGTTGCTCTCTGTAGCAGATGTTAATCCCATCTACATATCTCATTGTTGCTCTCTGTAGCAGATGTTACTCCCATCTACATCTATCATTGTTACTCCCATCTACATCTATCATTGTTGCTCTCTGTAGCAGATGTTCTCCCATCTACATCTCTCATTGTTGCTCTCTGTAGCAGATGTTACTTTTTTTGTTTTTTGTGTGTTCCCATCTACATCTATCATTGTTGCTCTCTGTAGCAGATGTTACTCCCATCTACATCTCTCATTGTTGCTCTCTGTAGCAGATGTTACTCCCATCTACATCTATCATTGTTGCTCTGTGTAGCAGATGTTACTCCCATCTACATCTGTCATTGATGCTCTCTGTAGCAGATGTTACTCCCATCTACATCTCTCATTGTTGCTCTCTGTAGCAGATGTTACTCTCATCTACGTCTATCATCGTTGCTCTGTGTAGCAGATGTTACTCCCATCTACATCTATCATTGATGCTCTCTGTAGCAGATGTTACTCCCATCTACATCTATCATTGGTGCTCTCTGTAGCAGATGTTAATCACATCTACATATCTCATTGTTGCTCCCATCTACATCTATCATGGTTGCTCTCTGTAGCAGATGTTACTCCCATCTACATATATCATTGATGCTCTCTATAGCAGATGTTACTCCCATCTACATCTATCATTGGTGCTCTCTGTAGCAGATGTTACTCCCATCTACATCTCTCATTGTTGCTCTCTGTAGCATTGTTACTCCCATCTACATCTATTTGTTCTCCCATCTACTCTATCATTGTTGCTCTCTGTAGCAGATGTTACTCCCATCTACATCTCTCATTGTTACTCCCATCTACATCTATCATTGTTGCTCTTGTACAGTGTTATCCCATCTACATCTTCATTGTGCTCTCTGTAGCAGATGTTACTCCCATCTACATCTCTCATTGTTACTCCATCTACATATCTCATTGGTGCTCTCTGTAGCAGATGTTACTCCCATCTACATCTATCATTGTTGCTCTCTGTAGCAGATGTTACTCCCATCTACATCTATCATTGTTGCTCTCTGTAGCAGATGTTAATCCCATCTACATCTCTCATTGTTACTCCCATCTACATATATCATTGTTGCTCTCTGTAGCAGATGTTACTCCCATCTACATCTATCATTGTTGCTCTCTGTAGCAGATGTTACTCCCATCTACATCTATCATTGTTACTCCCATCTACATCTCTCATTGTTGCTCTCTGTAGCAGATGTTGCTCCCATCTACATCTCTCATTGTTGCTCTCTGTAGCAGATGTTACTCCCATCTACATCTATCATTGTTGCTCTCTGTAGCAGATGTTACTCCCATCTACATCTCTCATTGTTGCTCTCTGTAGCAGATGTTACTCCCATCTACATCTCTCATTGTTGCTCTCTGTAGCAGATGTTACTCCCATCTACATCTATCATTGTTGCTCTGTGTAGCAGATGTTACTCCCATCTACATCTCTCATTGTTGCTCTCTGTAGCAGATGTTACTCCCATCTACATCTCTCATTGTTGCTCTCTGTAGCATATGTTACTCCCATCTACATCTCTCATTGTTGCTCTGTGTAGCAGATGTTACTCCCATCTACATCTATCATTGATGCTCTCTGTAGCAGATGTTACTCCCATCTACATCTTCATTGTGCTCCTGTAGCAGATGTTATCATCTACTTTCATTGTTGCTCCCATCTACATCTATCATTGATGCTCTCTGTAGCAGATGTTACTCCCATCTACATCTATCATTGGTGCTCTCTGTAGCAGATGTTAATCACATCTACATATCTCATTGTTGCTCCCATCTACATCTATCATTGTTGCTCTCTGTAGCAGATGTTACTCCCATCTACATCTATCATTGTTGCTCTCTGTAGCAGATGTTACTCCCATCTACATCTATCATTGGTGCTCTCTGTAGCAGATGTTAATCCCATCTACATCTCTCATTGTTGCTCTCTGTAGCAGATGTTACTCCCATCTACATCTATCATTGTTGCTCTCTGTAGCAGATGTTAATCCCATCTACATCTCTCATCGTTGCTCTCTGTAGCAGATGTTACTCCCATCTACATATCTCATTGGTGCTCTCTGTAGCAGATGTTACTCATATCTACATCTATCATTGTTGCTCTCTGTAGCAGATGTTACTCCCATCTACATCTATCATTGTTGCTCTCTGTAGCAGATGTTAATCCCATCTACATCTCTCATTGTTACTCCCATCTACATCTATCATTGTTGCTCTCTGTAGCAGATGTTACTCCCATCTACATCTGTCATTGTTGCTCTCTGCAGCAGATGTTAATCCCATCTACATCTCTCGTTGTTACTCCCATCTACATCTCTCATTGGTGCTCTCTGTAGCAGATGTTACTCCCATCTACATCTATCATTGTTGCTCTCTGTAGCAGATGTTACTCCCATCTACATCTATCATTGTTGCTCCCATCTACATTTCATTGTTGCTCTCTGTAGCAGATGTTACTCCCATCTACATCTATCATTGTTGCTCTCTGTAGCAGATGTTACTCCCATCTACATCTATCATTGGTGCTCTCTGTAGCAGATGTTACTCCCATCTACATCTCTCATTGTTACTCTCTACATCTAATTTTTGCTCTCTGTAGCAGTGTTACTCCCATCTACATATATCATTGATGCTCTCTTAGCAGATGTTCCATCTACATCTACATCTATCATTGGTGCTCTCTGTACAGATGTTACTCCCATCTACATCTATCATTGTTGCTCTCTGTAGCAGATGTTACTCCCATCTACATCTATCATTGTTGCTCCCATCTACATCTATCATTGTTGCTCTCTGTAGCAGATGTTACTCCCATCTACATCTATCATTGTTGCTCTCTGTAGCAGATGTTACTCCCATCTACATCTCTCATTGTTGCTCTCTGTAGCAGATGTTACTCCCATCTACATCTCTCATTGTTGCTCTGTGTAGCAGATGTTACTCCCATCTACATCTCTCATTGTTGCTCTCTGTAGCAGATGTTACACCCATCTACATCTCTCATTGTTGCTCTCTGTAGCATATGTTACTCCCATCTACATCTCTCATTGTTGCTCTGTGTAGCAGATGTTACTCCCATCTACATCTATCATTGATGCTCTCTGTAGCAGATGTTACTCCCATCTACATCTATCATTGATGCTCTCTGTAGCAGATGTTACTCCCATCTACATATATCATTGGTGCTCCTGTAGCAGATGTTATCACATCTACATATCTCATTGTTGCTCCCATCTACATCTATCATTGTTGCTCTCTGTAGCAGATGTTACTCCCATCTACATCTATCATTGTTGCTCTGTGTAGCAGATGTTACTCCCATCTACATCTCTCATTGGTGCTCTCTGTAGCAGATGTTAATCCCATCTACATCTCTCATTGTTGCTCTCTGTAGCAGATGTTACTCCCATCTACATCTCTCATTGTTGCTCTCTGTAGCAGATGTTAATCCCATCTACATCTCTCATTGTTGCTCTCTGTAGCAGATGTTACTCCCATCTACATCTATCATTGTTGCTCCCATCTACATCTATCATTGTTGCTCTCTGTAGCAGATGTTAATCCCATCTACATCTATCATTGTTGCTCCCATCTACATCTATCATTGTTGCTCTCTGTAGCAGATGTTAATCCCATCTACATCTATCATTGTTGCTCCCATCTACATCTATCATTGTTGCTCTCTGTAGCAGATGTTAATCCCATCTACATCTATCATTGTTGCTCTCTGTAGTAGCTGTTAATCCCATCTACATCTATCATTGTTGCTCCCATCTACATCTATCATTGTTGCTCTCTGTAGCAGATGTTAATCCCATCTACATCTATCATTGTTACTCCCATCTACATCTCTCATTGTTGCTCTCTGTAGCAGATGTTACTCCCATCTACATCTCTCATTGGTGCTCTCTGTAGCAGATGTTAATCCCATCTACATCTCTCATTGTTGCTCTCTGTAGCAGATGTTACTCCCATCTACATCTATCATTGTTGCTCCCATCTACATCTATCATTGTTGCTCTCTGTAGCAGATGTTACTCCCATCTACATCTATCATTGTTGCTCTCTGTAGCAGATGTTAATCCCATCTACATCTATCATTGTTGCTCTCTGTAGCAGATGTTACTCCCATCTACATCTATCATTGTTGCTCTCTGTAGCAGATGTTACTCCCATCTACATCTATCATTGTTGCTCTCTGTAGCAGATGTTACTCCCATCTACATCTATCATTGTTGCTCTCTGAAGCAGATGTTACTCCCATCTACATCTATCATTGGTGCTCTCTGTAGCAGATGTTAATCCCATCTACATCTCTCATTGTTACTCCCATCTACATCTATCATTGTTACTCCCATCTACATCTATCATTGTTACTCCCATCTACATCTATCATTGTTGCTCTCTGTAGCAGATGTTACTCCCATCTACATCTCTCATTGTTACTCCCATCTACATCTATCATTGTTGCTCCCATCTACATCTCTCATTGTTAATCCCATCTACATCTCTCATTGGTGCTCTCTGTAGCAGATGTTACTCCCATCTACATCTCTCATTGTTACTCCCATCTACATATCTCATTGGTGCTCTCTGTAGCAGATGTTACTCCCATCTACATATATCATTGTTGCTCTCTGTAGCAGATGTTAATCCCATCTACATATCTCATTGGTGCTCTCTGTAGCAGATGTTACTCCCATCTACATCTCTCATTGTTAATCCCATCTACATATCTCATTGTTGCTCTCTGTAGCAGATGTTAATCCCATCTACATATCTCATTGTTGCTCTCTGTAGCAGATGTTACTCCCATCTACATCTCTCATTGTTACTCCCATCTACATCTATCATTGTTGCTCTCTGTAGCAGATGTTGCTCCCATCTACATCTCTCATTGTTGCTCTCTGTAGCAGATGTTACTCCCATCTACATCTATCATTGTTTCTCTCTGTAGCAGATGTTACTCCCATCTACATCTCTCATTGTTGCTCTCTGTAGCAGATGTTACTCCCATCTACATCTCTCATTGTTGCTCTCTGTAGCAGATGTTACTCCCATCTACATCTATCATTGTTGCTCTGTGTAGCAGATGTTACTCCCATCTACATCTGTCATTGATGCTCTCTGTAGCAGATGTTACTCCCATCTACATCTCTCATTGTTGCTCTCTGTAGCAGATGTTACTCCCATCTACATCTATCATCGTTGCTCTGTGTAGCAGATGTTACTCCCATCTACATCTATCATTGATGCTCTCTGTAGCAGATGTTACTCCCATCTACATCTATCATTGGTGCTCTCTGTAGCAGATGTTAATCCATCTACATTTCATTGTTGCTCCCATCTACATCTATCATGGTTGCTCTCTGTAGCAGATGTTACTCCCATCTACATATATCATTGATGCTCTCTGTAGCAGATGTTACTCCCATCTACATCTATCATTGGTGCTCTCTGTAGCAGATGTTAATCCCATCTACATCTCTCATTGTTACTCCATCTACATCTATCATTGTTACTCCCATCTACATCTATCATTGTTACTCCCATCTACATCTATCATTGTTGCTCTCTGTAGCAGATGTTACTCCCATCTACATCTCTCATTGTTACTCCCATCTACATCTATCATTGTTGCTCCCTCTACATCTTATTGTTAATCCCATCTACATCTCTCATTGGTGCTCTCTGTAGCAGATGTTACTCCCATCTACATCTCTCATTGTTACTCCCATCTACATATCTCATTGGTGCTCTCTGTAGCAGATGTTACTCCCATCTACATATATCATTGTTGCTCTCTGTAGCAGATGTTAATCCCATCTACATATCTCATTGGTGCTCTCTGTAGCAGATGTTACTCCCATCTACATCTCTCATTGTTAATCCCATCTACATATCTCATTGTTGCTCTCTGTAGCAGATGTTAATCCCATCTACATATCTCATTGTTGCTCTCTGTAGCAGATGTTACTCCCATCTACATCTATCATTGTTACTCCCATCTACATCTATCATTGTTGCTCTCTGTAGCAGATGTTGCTCCCATCTACATCTCTCATTGTTGCTCTCTGTAGCAGATGTTACTCCCATCTACATCTATCATTGTTTCTCTCTGTAGCAGATGTTACTCCCATCTACATCTCTCATTGTTGCTCTCTGTAGCAGATGTTACTCCCATCTACATCTCTCATTGTTGCTCTCTGTAGCAGATGTTACTCCCATCTACATCTATCATTGTTGCTCTGTGTAGCAGATGTTACTCCCATCTACATCTCTCATTGTTGCTCTCTGTAGCAGATGTTACTCCCATCTACATCTCTCATTGTTGCTATCTGTAGCAGATGTTACTCCCATCTACATCTCTCATTGTTGCTCTGTGTAGCAGATGTTACTCCCATCTACATCTATCATTGATGCTCTCTGTAGCAGATGTTACTCCCATCTACATCTCTCATTGTTGCTCTCTGTAGCAGATGTTACTCCCATCTACGTCTATCATCGTTGCTCTGTGTAGCAGATGTTACTCCCATCTACATCTATCATTGATGCTCTCTGTAGCAGATGTTACTCCCATCTACATCTATCATTGGTGCTCTCTGTAGCAGATGTTAATCACATCTACATATCTCATTGTTGCTCCCATCTACATCTATCATGGTTGCTCTCTGTAGCAGATGTTACTCCCATCTACATATATCATTGATGCTCTCTATAGCAGATGTTACTCCCATCTACATCTATCATTGGTGCTCTCTGTAGCAGATGTTACTCCCATCTACATCTCTCATTGTTGCTCTCTGTAGCAGATGTTACTCCCATCTACATCTATCATTGTTGCTCTCTGTAACAGATGTTACTCCCAACTACGTCTATCATCGTTGCTCTCTGTAGCAGATGTTACTCCCATCTACATCTATCATTGTTGCTCCCATCTACATTTCTCATTGTTGCTCTCTGTAGCAGATGTTACTCCCATCTACATCTATCATTGTTGCTCTCTGTAGCAGATGTTAATCCCATCTACATCTCTCATCGTTGCTCTCTGTAGCAGATGTTACTCCCATCTACATATCTCATTGGTGCTCTCTGTAGCAGATGTTACTCATATCTACATCTATCATTGTTGCTCTCTGTAGCAGATGTTACTCCCATCTACATCTATCATTGTTGCTCTCTGTAGCAGATGTTAATCCCATCTACATCTCTCATTGTTACTCCCATCTACATCTATCATTGTTGCTCTCTGTAGCAGATGTTACTCCCATCTACATCTGTCATTGTTGCTCTCTGCAGCAGATGTTAATCCCATCTACATCTCTCGTTGTTACTCCCATCTACATCTCTCATTGGTGCTCTCTGTAGCAGATATTACTCCCATCTACATCTATCATTGGTGCTCTCTGTAGCAGATGTTACTCCCATCTACATCTATAATTGTTGCTCCCATCTACATCTCTCATTGTTGCTCTCTGTAGCAGATGTTACTCCCATCTACATCTATCATTGGTGCTCTCTGTAGCAGATGTTACTCCCATCTACATCTATCATTGGTGCTCTCTGTAGCAGATGTTACTCCCATCTACATCTCTCATTGTTACTCCCATCTACATCTATCATTTTTGCTCTCTGTAGCAGATGTTACTCCCATCTACATATATCATTGATGCTCTCTATAGCAGATGTTACTCCCATCTACATCTACATCTATCATTGGTGCTCTCTGTAACAGATGTTACTCCCATCTACATCTATCATTGTTGCTCTCTGTAGCAGATGTTACTCCCATCTACATCTATCATTGTTGCTCCCATCTACATCTATCATTGGTGCTCTCTGTAGCAGATGTTACTCCCATCTACATCTATCATTGTTGCTCTCTGTAGCAGATGTTACTCCCATCTACATCTCTCATTGTTGCTCTCTGTAGCAGATGTTACTCCCATCTACATCTCTCATTGTTGCTCTGTGTAGCAGATGTTACTCCCATCTACATCTCTCATTGTTGCTCTCTGTAGCAGATGTTACACCCATCTACATCTCTCATTGTTGCTCTCTGTAGCATATGTTACTCCCATCTACATCTCTCATTGTTGCTCTGTGTAGCAGATGTTACTCCCATCTACATCTATCATTGATGCTCTCTGTAGCAGATGTTACTCCCATCTACATCTATCATTGATGCTCTCTGTAGCAGATGTTACTCCCATCTACATATATCATTGGTGCTCCTGTAGCAGATGTTAATCACATCTACATATCTCATTGTTGCTCCCATCTACATCTATCATTGTTGCTCTCTGTAGCAGATGTTACTCCCATCTACATCTATCATTGTTGCTCTGTGTAGCAGATGTTACTCCCATCTACATCTCTCATTGGTGCTCTCTGTAGCAGATGTTAATCCCATCTACATCTCTCATTGTTGCTCTCTGTAGCAGATGTTACTCCCATCTACATCTCTCATTGGTGCTCTCTGTAGCAGATGTTAATCCCATCTACATCTCTCATTGTTGCTCTCTGTAGCAGATGTTACTCCCATCTACATCTATCATTGTTGCTCCCATCTACATCTATCATTGTTGCTCTCTGTAGCAGATGTTAATCCCATCTACATCTATCATTGTTGCTCCCATCTACATCTATCATTGTTGCTCTCTGTAGCAGCTGTTAATCCCATCTACATCTATCATTGTTGCTCCCATCTACATCTATCATTGTTGCTCTCTGTAGCAGATGTTAATCCCATCTACATCTATCATTGTTGCTCTCTGTAGTAGCTGTTAATCCCATCTACATCTATCATTGTTGCTCCCATCTACATCTATCATTGTTGCTCTCTGTAGCAGATGTTAATCCCATCTACATCTATCATTGTTACTCCCATCTACATCTCTCATTGTTGCTCTCTGTAGCAGATGTTACTCCCATCTACATCTCTCATTGGTGCTCTCTGTAGCAGATGTTAATCCCATCTACATCTCTCATTGTTGCTCTCTGTAGCAGATGTTACTCCCATCTACATCTATCATTGTTGCTCCCATCTACATCTATCATTGTTGCTCTCTGTAGCAGATGTTACTCCCATCTACATCTATCATTGTTGCTCTCTGTAGCAGATGTTAATCCCATCTACATCTATCATTGTTGCTCTCTGTAGCAGATGTTACTCCCATCTACATCTATCATTGTTGCTCTCTGTAGCAGATGTTACTCCCATCTACATCTATCATTGTTGCTCTCTGTAGCAGATGTTACTCCCATCTACATCTATCATTGTTGCTCTCTGAAGCAGATGTTACTCCCATCTACATATATCATTGGTGCTCTCTGTAGCAGATGTTAATCCCATCTACATCTCTCATTGTTACTCCCATCTACATCTATCATTGTTACTCCCATCTACATCTATCATTGTTACTCCCATCTACATCTATCATTGTTGCTCTCTGTAGCAGATGTTACTCCCATCTACATCTCTCATTGTTACTCCCATCTACATCTATCATTGTTGCTCCCATCTACATCTCTCATTGTTAATCCCATCTACATCTCTCATTGGTGCTCTCTGTAGCAGATGTTACTCCCATCTACATCTCTCATTGTTACTCCCATCTACATATCTCATTGGTGCTCTCTGTAGCAGATGTTACTCCCATCTACATCTATCATTGTTGCTCTCTGTAGCAGATGTTAATCCCATCTACATATCTCATTGGTGCTCTCTGTAGCAGATGTTACTCCCATCTACATCTCTCATTGTTAATCCCATCTACATATCTCATTGTTGCTCTCTGTAGCAGATGTTAATCCCATCTACATATCTCATTGTTGCTCTCTGTAGCAGATGTTACTCCCATCTACATCTCTCATTGTTACTCCCATCTACATCTATCATTGTTGCTCTCTGTAGCAGATGTTGCTCCCATCTACATCTCTCATTGTTGCTCTCTGTAGCAGATGTTACTCCCATCTACATCTATCATTGTTTCTCTCTGTAGCAGATGTTACTCCCATCTACATCTCTCATTGTTGCTCTCTGTAGCAGATGTTACTCCCATCTACATCTCTCATTGTTGCTCTCTGTAGCAGATGTTACTCCCATCTACATCTATCATTGTTGCTCTGTGTAGCAGATGTTACTCCCATCTACATCTGTCATTGATGCTCTCTGTAGCAGATGTTACTCCCATCTACATCTCTCATTGTTGCTCTCTGTAGCAGATGTTACTCTCATCTACGTCTATCATCGTTGCTCTGTGTAGCAGATGTTACTCCCATCTACATCTATCATTGATGCTCTCTGTAGCAGATGTTACTCCCATCTACATCTATCATTGGTGCTCTCTGTAGCAGATGTTAATCACATCTACATATCTCATTGTTGCTCCCATCTACATCTATCATGGTTGCTCTCTGTAGCAGATGTTACTCCCATCTACATATATCATTGATTCTCTCTATAGCAGATGTTACTCCCATCTACATCTATCATTGGTGCTCTCTGTAGCAGATGTTACTCCCATCTACATCTCTCATTGTTGCTCTCTGTAGCAGATGTTACTCCCATCTACATCTATCATTGTTGCTCTCTGTAACAGATGTTACTCCCAACTACGTCTATCATCGTTGCTCTCTGTAGCAGATGTTACTCCCATCTACATCTATCATTGTTGCTCCCATCTACATATCTCATTGTTGCTCTCTGTAGCAGATGTTACTCCCATCTACATCTATCATCGTTGCTCTCTGTAGCAGATGTTACTCCCATCTACATCTATCATTGTTGCTCCCATCTACATTTCTCATTGTTGCTCTCTGTAGCAGATGTTACTCCCATCTACATCTATCATTGTTGCTCTCTGTAGCAGATGTTAATCCCATCTACATCTCTCATCGTTGCTCCCATCTACATCTATCATTGTTGCTCTCTGTAGCAGATGTTAATCCCATCTACATCTATCATTGTTGCTCTCTGTAGTAGCTGTTAATCCCATCTACATCTATCATTGTTGCTCCCATCTACATCTATCATTGTTGCTCTCTGTAGCAGATGTTAATCCCATCTACATCTATCATTGTTACTCCCATCTACATCTCTCATTGTTGCTCTCTGTAGCAGATGTTACTCCCATCTACATCTCTCATTGGTGCTCTCTGTAGCAGATGTTAATCCCATCTACATCTATCATTGTTGCTCTCTGTAGCAGATGTTACTCCCATCTACATCTATCATTGTTGCTCCCATCTACATCTATCATTGTTGCTCTCTGTAGCAGATGTTACTCCCATCTACATCTATCATTGTTGCTCTCTGTAGCAGATGTTACTCCCATCTACATCTATCATTGTTGCTCTCTGTAGCAGATGTTACTCCCATCTACATCTATCATTGTTGCTCCCATCTACATCTATCATTGTTGCTCTCTGTAGCAGATGTTACTCCCATCTACATCTATCATT
>JABXNX010003905.1:0-20328 GCA_014843695.1 Archivesica marissinica
TTTGCCTACCACAATACTGTCTACCACCCAGGTTATTTGCCTACAACAATACTGTCTACCACCCAGGGTTATTTGCCTACAACAATACTGTCTACCACACATTTTTGGGTGTTATTTGCCTACAACAATACTGTCTACCACACATTTTGGGGTTATTTGCCTACAACAATACTGTCTATCACACATTTTTGGGTTATTTGCCTACAACAATAATGTCTACCACTCATTTTGATACGTTGTGATTTCCAGTCTGGTTTCGTTTGCTGGTTTGTTACGGTCACGATCCCGTATCAATCGAGAAAAAGCTGTATCATAACTAGTTCCTTTTAAATAACGCATGCGCACTCTGTGCTAGTTTGTTTACTTCCCGTAGCGTATCAGATTGTTAAATTTGACAGATAACATATGTTTGTTGTTTTGTGGTAATATTTCAATCGTTTTCGTTTATCTAATTCAGTAATTGTGATTTATTTCTGTTAAATGGATGATGGTTAGAGCATGATTTTGATTAATAAATGTTCGAATTGATATCAAAGTAATAAAGACGTTATTATGTGGATAGTTTCATATCAGCCTAGGTATTGACCTTGAGACCTCCTTCCTGATGGAATCGATCGCCACGAGGCAACATGGACTTTAAATGCTTTGCCTAAGGGCACAATCGTAGCGGCTCCAGCGGGGCTCGAACTCCAGGCACCTGAAGCGAAGGTGCTACCACTGCGCTATCACAACTCCCACATATAGATAGTAATATTATTTCATCAGCTATAAAAGAGACTGACTGCAGGATATTCACCAACAAACCTTAGAGGTCCGAAAACCAGTACGAGTAACAAAGAGGTTGCGAGTTTGGAGCCCGGTCAGACCAACGGTCGTTGTGTCCTTCGGTAAGACATATAAATGCACATAGCCTTTTCTCTCTCCCACATGGCGATGGATTCCATCATGAATGAGATCTCAAGAGTGATTTATCTAAGGTTGCAAAAACTTGTTTCGCAATTGAGCTAAATTAAATTTGTAAAGGGCAAATGATTGGTGGAAGTCGTGATAGCGCAGTGGATGCGCGTTCGCTTCAGGTGCGAAAGGTCCTGAGTTTGAGCACCACTGGAGCCGTTACGATTGTGCCCTTAGGCAAGGCATTTAAATTCCACATTGCCTCTTCTCTCTCCCTTGTGGCGATGGATTCCATCAGGAATGAGGTCTCGAGAGTGATTTATATAAGTTGAAATAACTTGTTTCGCAATCGAGCTAAAATAAATTTGTATAAACTAAATGATTGGTGGGGAACAAGGTCGATTTAAGGGAGATTACTCCTTACCAAGTTCATGTTCCCAGTATGCCAGCCAGTTTCCCTTCAAGTGACGATGCTTGTTGTGGTTTATGTCTTCACTGAAAGTTGAGTTAATAATTAGACGGCTACATTCAAAATATTCACATTTATTTGATGCTTTCCAATGTTACAGACGGATCTGTAGTCCAGTGGTAACACGCTGGACTGGTAATCCAGGGATCGCAGGTTCGATCCCCCCGTCTGACCCAAATAAGATTAACAGTCTTTCAGATGGGACGTTATACCGAGGTCTCGTGTCGGTACTGTGCACGTAAAAGAACCAGAGGAGACTCTGGAATGGGTCTCTGTCTGTATCATTGCACTTTTCTCCAAAAATCTAAAATGACTAAACTCTTCGGTAGCGATGATAAATAAACGTACAATCACTCCTCACGCTTTCCAATGAAATACAGTCTGTTAGTGGTCAACAGTAGCCAACCTGTATTAAGCAGCCAGTTTCCAGATTCCCAAAATGTTGTTTTATGATACATTTAGCCTCTATTAAGCAGCCACCTGTACTAAGCAGCCATTTTCTGTGATTCCCTTGACTATTTTTTAACCGTTTCCCTCATAGAAGCACTTCTTGACGCCATTACCAATACGACATACATTAACAATGTAGTAGCCAAACCAATGTTCATAAACCCTTTCCCTCATAGAAGCACCTCTTGACGCCATTACCAATACGACATACATTGGCAATGTAGTAGCCAGACCAATGTTCATAACCCTTTCCCTCATAGAAGCACCTCTTGACGCCATTACCAATACGACATACATTGACAATGTAGTAGCCAAACCAATGTTCATAAACCCTTTCCCTCATAGAAGCACCTCTTGACGCCATTACCAATACGACATACATTGACAATGTAGTAGCCAAACCATGTTCATAACCCTTTCCCTCATAGAAGCACCTCTCGATGCATTACCAATACGACATACATTACAATGTAGTAGCCAAACCAATGTTCATAAACCTTTCCCTCATAGAAGCACCTCTCGATGCCATTACCAATACGACATACATTGACAATGTAGTAGCCAAACCAATGTTCATAAACCGTTTCCCTCATAGAAGCACCTCTTGACGCCATTACCAATACGACATACATTAACAATGTAGTAGCCAAACCAATGTTCATAAACCGTTTCCCTCATAGAAGCACCTCTTGACGCCATTACCAATACGACATACATTAACCCTTTCCCTCATAGAAGCACCTCTTGACACCATTACCAATACGACATACATTAACAATGTAGTAGCCAAACCAATGTTCATAATAAAGGCCAGAATCTCATGTAGTCCCAGTAATATCTATGGAGGTGGGATGGATATGGCGACTACTTATCCACTGCATGACAGCTAAATGGCTGTCGTTTGTATGGAGATATAATGGTATATTAACTTAAATCTCTATGAAGGAATGGGTTAAGGTAGCACACCCCTAAATGGACAATATTTCAAACCTAATTGAAATATTATTATCATTATCTGTATCATTTCATTCATTTGCAAAATTTGAAGAAAATTTACTGTCTAATGATATTTAGTTTAATCATATTTTATTACTCGATTCATTTTACATATACATGTGATTACAAGACATGAAAAATGAAATAAAGGCAAAAGGGCCAGGCAGTTCTAGCAACATTAGTTACGGCCCTTCCCGAAGATGATGATATTTAATATATTTATCCTAGGTTTACAGTAATTCGGGTAATGGTGTGTAATCAAGTGTTGTGTTTATATGCACGATTATTTCGTGCATTTTCGGTTAGTATAAATAGTGGAATGTAGATCGTTATCTCCATTCGAAGTCGTTTGCATTACACTATACACGTCAGTTTATTGGATTTATGGCTTCTAACGATATTTAGGCGACCATATGCCACGCGGCGAATCCTTAAATTAATAAAGCAGTTCTAATTCAACGCCGACATTCTTGACGATTTGGATACAGTTTCGGATCTTATCAGGTCACTCCGGGCGCCATGCCCCCCAAACAGAACAGGGAATCAACACGCTTGTTCGGTTCTGTTCCCAGATTCACACGAAGTCGGCCATCCGCATCAGAGGGGAGTTCAGACAATCACTTCAACAGGGTTGTTTTCAAACACAGAGGTTGGCGAAAAATGAACATATCAAAGATGAGTATAATTTTAGTGAATTGTATTGTACAATTTCGAAGAAGACATTATGTTTTCACACGAACGTTATTTGAGTATCAAAGTCACTGTGTGCAAAACCAGTACATTATTTGTTTTAAAGGCAGAATAAGAGAACATTTCGATTTTTGGAAAGATACAATTAAACCCCCCTCTTTTATTTTAGAGATTATCAAAACGGATATAGTATTCCCTTTTTTAGATGTTCCGAGCAGTTATTTGTTCAAATCTGCAGTTTCTAATTCCGTATTTGCAGTTGAGGCAGTGGAAGATTGTTAAAATCCGGGTGCATTATACAAGTCTCTTTTTTCCTTACATAGTCCTTTATATAACTTGCTATGAACAGTTCAGACAAGAAATCAACTGAGAAAAGGTTGATTTTGGATCTTAGTGTTCTTAACAAATATGTTTGGAAGGAACATATTAAGTTCCAAGACTGGAAGGTGGCTTACGAATTTCTCTTTAAAGGTGGTTTTTATGTGGAATTTGATATCAAAAGTGCTGATCACCATATAGACATTGCAGCGTTTCAACAAACATTTCTAGGGTTTTCTTGGCCTATTGACGGAGTGCAATCCAATTTCGTGTTCAAGGTTTTACCATTTGGTTTGACCTCGGCCCATTACATTTCATCAAGTGCCTTTAGGTACATTGTCATATATATAGGAAAAAATGGCGTACGTCTAGTTTTATTTCTAGATGATGGATGGGGAATAAATAGATCTTATGATCTGGCTCTTACAGACGCTCAGTTCGTGAACAATGTGCTGATAAATGCTGGTTTTATTAGCAATTATAAACATTCGGTTTTACTTCCCACTCAGCTGTTAGAATGGCTAGGTTTGGTTTGAAATCTGGAAGAAAGTAATTTAGGGATATTGGAAAAACTTAATTGAGTGTAAATGTACTTTTAGACAATATGTCGAAGAAATTGCCGTTTTTACCCCTAGGAAAATTAGCACAGGTCACATGAAAGGTCATGTCCATGATGCCAGTTTAGGAAACATTTGCAAACTTATGACAACATTTTGCACCGTACTATTATTCAAGGCCAAAGCTGGGATATTTTACTAAATGTTTCTGAGTTCGATGGGTGCATTGAATAATTGATGTTTTGGAAAAAGCAGCTTCTTCTAGTACAGTTAAACAATTGTTTTCAAAACATACACATTCAGTGACTATTTATTCAGATGTTAGTAATGTAGCTTGCGCATCATACGTTGAGTCGAGAACAAACTGATTTGCCATACAAAATTAGTCCTCGGTTGAACGGACAGTTTTACTTGGCGGGTACCGTACGCACTTTATTTGCTTTGATGAGTTTTTTGTTTCATAAAAGGTCAAAACATTTATTGGTACACGGACAACCAAAATTGTGTCAGAATTGTAGACGCTGGAAGTATGAAACCCAGCTTGCATTTTATAGCAGTAAAAGTGGATATTTTTGAATTTTCAACCGGACAGGACTTTTCTCAAAAGTACATGAACAAAGTGTTTTTAATTCTAGTAACATTTAATAGTAACGTTGGCTATTAGATTGCGAACAATCTCGGATTGATTTAATTAGTGTGTTTTGCATTTATTTATCGTCGCTACCGGTTGCCCATATGAGAGACGCCTCCTGAAGAGATTAGTCATTTTATATTTTGGAGGATGGTGCGGTGGTACAGACGTGTAACCATTCCGGAGCCTCCTCTGGTTTCTTCGTCCGCACGGTGTGGGGTACCGACGCGGGACTGTTGGTTTCTATTGGGGTCGGACTGGGGATCGGGCTTGCAATCCCTGGATTGCCGGTCCGGCGTGTTGACCACTGGACTACGGATCCGTCTGTGGATTGCTTTAATGTGTGTGTATGTGTGTTTTACGTTTATTTATAGTTGCTACCGGTTGCCCATGTGGGCGGCGCCTCCTGAAGAGATTAGTCATTTTAGATTTTGCTTTAATGTGTGTGTTTTTACGTTTATTTATCGTCGCTACCGGTTGCCCATGTGAGCGGCGCCTCCTGAATAGATTAGTTATTTCACAGGGACCCATTCCGGGGTCTGTTCTGGTTCTATTACGTGCGTGGCGTGAGGCGCTGACGCGAGACCTCGGTTTGATGTCCCATCTGGGAGACTGTTGGTTTTGGTGGGGTCGGACGGGGGATCGAGCCTGCGATCCCTGGATTGCCAGTCCGGCTTGTTGCCACTGGACTACATATCCGTCTTGCTTTAATGTAGCACGTTTTATTAGTATACGTAATCCGTTTAAGTTGTCCCGTCCACTTATTCATATCGATTTTTGAGTGGTCATTGGGATGTGTTTTTAATCAGGTGTGTGCATTTATCTACTTCGCGCATGAGATGTAATCCGTTTAAGTTGTCCCGTCCACTTATTCATATCGATTTTTGAGTGGTCATTGGGATGTGTTTTTAATCAGGTGTGTGCATTTATCTACTTCGCGTATGAGATGTAATCCGTTTAAGTTTTCCCGCCCACTTATTCATATCGAATTTTTTGAGTGGTCATTGGGATGTGATTTTATAATCAGACGAGCACATCTATCTATTTTGCCCATGCGCAGATATATTCACTGCGCAACAATATTAATCTTATTCATCACGTTTATGTCGCATTTTTCCAAATTGCATAAGTAGGCGTGTTTGTCCGCCCCGACAGATTACAATTTAATTTTTACGATTCAATATATTTCTTGATAAGAATCGGGATCTAAAACTCTATGATTTTCCTCCTAAGCAATAATTATTGGGGTCGAAGTTGATCGCCAGACCGCCAGTATTTTTTGATTATTTTAATTTACAGGGATATATGAGGGTATATATACATGCTACAGCCGATGTTTTCATTTGACAACATCAAACATTACATTATGTAGATGTCAACGTAATTTTGAGATGTGAAAGTTGTTTATTGAATAAATGTTAGTTCTACACTGTATTGTAGATAGTTGGTTTGGGGCTGTGAAAGCTCAAGGCAGATAGTCTATTGGAAGCTGTGAAGGCAGATAGTATATTGATGCTGCAAAGGCAGATAGTCTAATTGATGCTGCGAAGGCAGATAGTCTAATTGATGCTGTGAATGCAGATATTCTAATTGATGATGTGAAGGCAGATAGTCTAATTGATGCTGTGAAGGCAGATAGGCTATTGGATGCTGTGAAGGCAGGTAGTATATTGGATGCTGTGAAGGCAGATAGTAGCAGATATGCTATTGGATGCTGTGAAGGCAGATATTCTTATTGATGATGCCAAGGCAGATAGTCTAATTGATGCTGTGAAGGCAGATAGGCTATTGGATACTGTGAAGGCTGATAATCTTATTGATGATTCCAAGGCAGATAGTCTAATTGATGCTGTGAAGGCAGATAGACTATTGGATGCTGTGAAGGCTGTTACGGCAGATAGTCTAATTGATGCTGTGAAGGCAGATAGACTATTGGATGCTGTGAAGGCAGATAGACTATTGGATGCTGTGACGGCAGATAGTCTATTGGATGCTGTGAAGGCAGATAATTGGATGCTGTGAAGGCAGGTAGTTTTAATTGATGCCGTGAAGGCAGATAGTATATTGGATGCTGTGAAAGCAAGTAGTATATTGGATGCTGTGAAAGCAGATAGTATATTTGATGCTGTGAAGGCAGGTAGTATATTGGATGCTGTGAAGGCAAGTAGTATATTGGATGCTGTGAAAGCAGATAGTATATTTGATACTGTGAAGGCAGGTAGTATATTGGATGCTGTGAAGGCAGGTAGTATATTGGATGCTGTGAAGGCAGATAGTCTAATTGATGCTGTGAAGGCAGATATGCTATTGGATGCTGTGAAGGCAGATATTCTTATTGATGATGCCAAGGCAGATAGTCTAATTGATGCTGTGAAGGCAGATATGCTGTTGGATGCTGTGAAGGCTGATAATCTTATTGATGATGCCAAGGCAGATAGTCTAATTGATGCTGTGAAGGCAGATAGACTATTGGATGCTGTGAAGGCTGTTACGGCAGATAGTCTAATTGATGCTGTGAAGGCAGATAGACTATTGATGCTGTGAAGGCAGATAGACTATTGGATGCTGTGAAGGCAGATAGTCTATTGGATGCTGTGAAGGCAGATAATTGGATGCTGTGAAGGCAGGTAGTTTTAATTGATGCCGTGAAGGCAGATAGTATATTGGATGCTGTGAAAGCAAGTAGTATATTGGATGCTGTGAAAGCAGATAGTATATTTGATGCTGTGAAGGCAGGTAGTATATTGGATGCTGTGAAGGCAAGTAGTATATTGGATGCTGTGAAAGCAGATAGTATATTTGATACTGTGAAGGCAGGTAGTATATTGGATGCTGTGAAGGCAGGTAGTATATTGGATGCTGTGAAGGCAAGTAGTATATTGGATGCTGTGAAGGCAAGTAGTATATTGGATGCTGTGAAGGCAAGTAGTATATTGGATGCTGTGAAGGCAGGTAGTATATTGGATGCTGTGAAGGCAGGTAGTATATTGGATGCTGTGAAGGCAGGTAGTATATTGGATGCTGTGAAGGCAAGTAGTATATTGGATACTGTGAAGGCAAGTAGTATATTGGATGCTGTGAAGGCAGGTAGTATATTGGATGCTGTGAAGGCAGGTAGTATATTGGATGCTGTGAAGGCAGGTAGTGTATTGGATGCTGTGAAGGCAGATAATCTATTGACAAAACATGTGGATCTTACATGGATTGGTGTACAATGTTTACGTTTTTAGGAAGGATATCCGACTTGATTATTGGATTGTTAAAATTCGTAATGTATGCAGAATTATGGTAATTCTATAGTTATCTCCATTCGAAGTCGTTTGCATTACACGATACACGTCAGTTTATTGGCCCCCACCCACCCTGAATTGAATACGTCAGTCTCGAAAGATTAAGGTTCTGTTTTGATGAAAATATTCTGTTTGCAATGGCAGCAAGTGGAGGGTATTGATCGTTGCAGATCTTGGGGTACCTGGTAATTCTATTAAAATCGGAATTTATTTATCGACAGGTTCGACGCCCTTTACCAGGATTATCCAAGCGTTTATATCCAGTGATTGATTACAAAGAGACGAATCGTCAGAGGAATGGCATCTACATAAATGGCGGCTTAGAACATTAATTTCGGACTTTAGCTTTATGTTTTTACTTTGTCACCTAGCTACTCTCAATTACAATGTATGTGATTTAAGTTCTAAGACTGTTAGTTCAGACATGTTATATTAGGTTTAATCTACGTTGCGGTACCGATTTGAGCCGAAAACAAAAATGATATAATAGATGTTAACAGTTTTTAGCCTCTTAATTTATGATATCATTTATTGTTATACTGCTCGTTGGGAAAGTCACGGGGCAGCAAAGAAGGCCTTTTCACACTGGATAGTTGCATGGTTTCTTTCTACCTCCCCCTCCACAAAAAAGAAATAATAGAAAAAGATGAGGAGATTATATTATATATAATATAATTAGGGGAGTGGGTTGGGGCTGCCGGCACTACAGTTTCGTATTTACGTGGCTGTCTTATATCGAGATGTATATTTTTTAAACAGAGTATGGTGTACTTTACATCACATACTGATTTTATTTATGTTGTGAGGTTTTTAAGCATCCATATTCGCACAGAGTTATTTTTATGGTCGCAGGTTTAAAATTGAAGAGAATGTTTATACATGTATATATTAATAAATGATTAACATGGTAATGCAAATGGCTCATCCTAAAATCTTGTTTGTGATTCTTTCCCCCCTAGAATTACTTGATTATGGGATAAATGATTTATTTACGTTTGAGCGGAGCGAATTAGGGAATAAATGCCAATAAACGTTTGTTATATTATGTAACAATGAAGATTTTCTTATTTTATGTTCTGATGGCCTATTTAGACATTTTCGCTAAATAATTTGACCCCGTTGATAAAGGTTTCATAAATCATTCATGCTTTTGAATAATGCAACACTTTTGGTGTTTAAATACCATATAAAAATAATCGTTTAAGCATGTTATCCATTTAATTTTCACGTTAGTGTCCGACAAGTATTTGTGTAGAATGTAAAACTCATACTTAAACAAGGCGTATATATTAACCGTTTCAGTTCTACTCTGACTCAAGAAATAGGCTTTGTATAAACTAAAACCAAAAGTAGCAAGTATGACATTGATATAAAAATAGTCCAGTTGCGATATTTTGTATCCTATTACAATATTTCTAAGCAATCGTAAGTTGGAATTTATTCCGATATGTCGCATCGCTTCTATTAGATGCTTCCAGGGATCGTTTACAGTAGGGCATGTGATAAATACATGTTCATATGATTCCGGTACATCACAAACAGAGCAGTTAGGGGAAGCTACCATTTTCCACTTGTATCTCAGTGTCTTAGACGGAAAGATTATATTCAGTAGTTTAAATCTAAACTGTTTTACCTTGTTGTCTTGTATATTGTTTATGAATCTGTAAATAGATACCCAGTCGTATACTTCACCAAATTTTTCCGACCAGAATTTATGAATATATGGTTTTGTAAATTTCTTCTTCACCAGGTATTGATAGATAAATTTATTAGTTGTTTCTGAAAGTGTTTTATTATTTATTTTTGTATTTAATTCGGTTTTAACCTTTGTTGCGCGTGATTCTTCCGTTTTTAATAATTGAATCCATTTTTTTGGAAACATATTTTTTATTGAATTATATTCAGCAATCCAATTTCTTTTGTTTTTCAGTTTGTTATAGATAATATCACTACTGATCATTCCATTTTTATTAATAATATCATTAACATATATTATGTTTGCTTTTATCCAATTTGTGAATATGAAACATTTGTTTTTTAATTTAATAAATTTATTGCCCCAGATGATCTGTTGCCTGATTTCATAAAATGTTTTAGGATTATTTTCGATATTTGTATTTACTTTAATCCAAATTTCTAGTATGTTTTTATAAAACAGAGATAGATTCGAAACATTTAAACTTTTTATGCTATCAATATTCATATAAAATATTAGAACATTTTCTCCAAACGTGTTATAAAAATATCTTGGAATGACTTTCCAGTTTGCTTTATCCGCAGTTAATAGTGTTTTTATCCATTTGACTTTCATTGATATTATATATGATTCAAGGTCAGTCATCTCGAGTCCTCCTTCCATTTTATTACCTATTAACGTTGTTCGTTTTATTTTTTCTCGTTTGCCACTCCCAAGAAAATTGTATATCATTTTATTTATTTCCTGAATTATTGCTTTTGGGACAATTAGCGAGTGTATAGCATAGGTAAATTTCGGTATTAACAGGGTTTTAATAATTTGAATTTTTCCATAAAATGTTAACTTTCGTTTTGCCCAATTATTTATTACTGATCTGCATTTATCAATTTTATCTTGCCAGTTAAGTTTTTCGCATTCTTCGCGGCTATGACCAAAATGTATCCCTAATGCTTTTATAGTTTTTTCAGGCCAGTTTATTCTTCCTATCTTGTCAGTATTTGTTTTCTGTTTACCTATCCACATACCATCCGTTTTGTTTTTGTTATGTTTAAGGCCAGAATAGTATCCAAACTGTTGGATAATATCTATAGCATTTTCAACGTCGTTTGTATTTTTTAGGAACAATGTAGTGTCGTCAGCTAATTGAGATATTTTTAAAGATATTTTACCATTTTCTGTTTTTACCTGTATACCAGTGATATTCTGCAACTATTATAAATAGAAGAGCTGATACCGGACAGCCTTGTCTAATACCACGTTGGGGGTTGAAAGATTCAGAGGTCCACCCATTGTTTATAATATATGATTTACAATTTGTATATAGTGTTTTTATCCAGCGTATAAATTCTGGCTTAAATCCAAAGTATTCTAAAGTGTTAAAAAGAAATGGCCATTCTATTGTGTCAAAGGCTTTTCTAAAATCTAAAAATAGAATTGCTCCATCTAGTTGAAGAGTCTCTGTATAGTCAATAATATCTTGTATTTGTCTTAGATTATATCCAATGAAACGATTTTTAATGTAGCCTTGTTGGTCCATGCTGATTATTTTGTGAATAACTTTTGAAGTCTAGTTGCTAAAACTCTCGCCGCAATTTTGTAGTCCACATTTAACAATGTTATTGGTCGCCAATTTTCCAAATTAGTAGGATCTCCTTTTTTGTATAATAATGATAATACTCCAGTTTTTTGTGAGTTAGATAATTCCGAACGATTAAATCCATTATTAAAAACATCAGTTAAAAAAGTACCAAGTATATCCCAGAAGCATTGATAGAACTCACTAGTTAAGCCGTCAAAACCTGGGCTTTTGTTTGTTTTCATTGACTTGATAGCTTGAGCACACTCCAACGTACTAAATGATCCCTCACATACATCAGCTTCAAATTCAGTTAGTTTATTTTCATGTACAGTATTAGCTAGGTAGTTTATTTTCATGTACAGTATTAGCTAGGTAGTTTATTTTCATGTACAGTATTAGCTAGGTAGTTTATTTTCATGTACAGTATTAGCTAGGTAGTTTATTTTCATGTACAGTATTAGCTAGGTAGTTTATTTTCATGTACAGTATTAGCTAGGTAGTTTATTTTCATGTACAGTATTAGCTAGGTAGTTTATTTTCATGTACAGTATTAGCTAGGTAGTTTATTTTCATGTACAGTATTAGCTAGGTAGTTTATTTTCATGTACAGTATTAGCTAGGTAGTTTATTTTCATGTACAGTATTAGCTAGGTAGTATATTTTCATGTACAGTATTAGCTAGGTAGTATATTTTCATGTACAGTATTAGCTAGGTAGTATATTTTCATGTACAGTATTAGCTAGGTAGTATATTTTCATGTACAGTATTAGCTAGGTAGTATATTTTCATGTACAGTATTAGCTAGGTAGTTTATTTTCATGTACAGTATTAGCTAGGTAGTATATTTTCATGTACAGTATTAGCTAGGTAGTATATTTTCATGTACAGTATTAGCTAGGTAGTATATTTTCATGTACAGTATTAGCTAGGTAGTTTATTTTCATGTACAGTATTAGCTAGGTAGTATATTTTCATGTACAGTATTAGCTAGGTAGTATATTTTCATGTACAGTATTAGCTAGGTAGTATATTTTCATGTACAGTATTAGCTAGGTAGTATATTTTCATGTACAGTATTAGCTAGGTAGTATATTTTCATGTACAGTATTAGCTAGGTAGTATATTTTCATGTACAGTATTAGCTAGGTAGTATATTTTCATGTACAGTATTAGCTAGGTAGTATATTTTCATGTACAGTATTAGCTAGGTAGTATATTTTCATGTACAGTATTAGCTAGGTAGTATATTTTCATGTACAGTATTAGCTAGGTAGTATATTTTCATGTACAGTATTAGCTAGGTAGTATATTTTCATGTACAGTATTAGCTAGGTAGTATATTTTCATGTACAGTATTAGCTAGGTAGTATATTTTCATGTACAGTATTAGCTAGGTAGTATATTTTCATGTACAGTATTAGCTAGGTAGTATATTTTCATGTACAGTATTAGCTAGGTAGTTTTTTATTTCGTTTTCATTCATATTATTTGATTTATATAAAACTGAATAAAAATTGACTTCTTCTTTTAAAATTCTATCAATATCTGTATAAGTTTTATTATCAACAGTAAGTCTATTTAACGTTTTTCGCGTTTGTCGGGATTGTTCTAGTGCTAGAAAATATTTAGTATTTCGTTCCCCTTTCTCAATGAAATTAATTCTAGATCTTATTTGTGCTCCCTTTGCTCTGTAATCGTAAAGTGCGCTTAGTTCATTTTCTATGATATTATTTTCAGGTTTATTATTTTCTATTGAACATTTTAATTTGTTTTCTAGGTATGTGATTCTACACTTTCTTTCCTTGCTTTTTTGCTTGGCAAAATGAATTGTTTTATCTTTAATTTCACATTTTAAAAATCCCCATTTGGTTTGTGTACAGTTGGTAGTTGAACTAGATAAGAAATTATTTATTGTATCGACCATATATTTTAAAAACGATTTATCATCTAAATATGTGTTATTAAATTTCCAGTACCCAGGACCTCTTAAATTAGGTTTCAGTATTTTCAATGATATGGCTAGATGATCTGTGTACCTAATACAGGCCGGGCGGATGTCGGTATTAAAAACTAGGGGCACTAGGTTTTCTTCTATTAACCAAAAATCAATTCGACTTTTCTCCACGCTGTTCTTTCTTTTCCATGTAAATTGCGTTCGGTTACGGTTCAGTTCTCTCCAAATATCGCATAGTTTATGATCTTTTATAAGTTTTGTTAATGACTTTACCGTTATGTTTTTAGGGTTATTACTTTGCTTTTTGTGTATTCTATCTACCTTATCAAGTATATCATTTTCATCACCCCCAATAATTTTTATTCCTGTAGCACTATTATCGATCAATGTATTAATAATTTGAAAGAAATTATTTCTGTTGTTGAAATCGTTATTGGCGTATATATTTAACAATGTATACGATATTTCGTCAATAGTAGCATTTACCAAAGTACCGTCCATGTGTATCTAAGATAAAATCGGTTATAGTACAAGACAAGTTCTTATTAATGAAAATAGAGCATCCTCTGCTTAGATTGTTTCCGTAAGAGTTATATATATCCCATTGATCAAATTCTAATGATAAAGTGTTAGAGAGTTCTGGAGTAAAATGGCTTTCCTGAATGAATAAAATATCAACTTTTTGTTGCAAAATATATTGATTTAATCGGCCTCTTTTTTGCCTGTCGCGAAGTCCCTGACAGTTCAGTGACAAGATATGAAAAGAGTTAGTCATTCAGTACAAGATCTAAAGGAGATATAAAAATTAAAGCATCATTAATACATATATATACATACATATACAATATATATACATACATACATACATACACACATACATATACATACATACATACACACACAATATATATATATACATACATACACACATACATATACATACATACACATATACATATATACACACACACACATATATATATATATACATATATACACACACACACGCATACACACACGCACACACACGCACACACACGCACACACACATACATACATACATACATACATACATACACATACACAAATGCATGAACCCTTTACTGTAATTCTTTCGTATCGCTTCTAAACCGCACGCCACAAATTTCGTGCATACGAAAGTGGAACGAATTAACGGTACAAAAATACAATACACAATATAACCGATCAACATTATAACAATAATTGGAAACATAGTGATTCAATGGAACTTGGAAAACTTTACATCTATATACAGTGTCATCATTATTGTAATCATAATCTGTAACCCGTGTTCAGTGTAGATTACCACACAGGCTTATAATCTGACCATAAACAAAGATCAGTGAGATTATAGTACTTTCTGCTATTGAATGTACAATATAACGTTAATTTATTATAGGGTAATAGTGCAATATCAGTTTTACAGAATGTATTATATACTTCGAAATCCGATCTGAACGGTTTAAGAATTAACATGGAACGCAATAGCTTTCTACAGACGTTGTCATTGTACAAAGAAAAATAAAGAATACTGACAGCTTGGTCATGGCTTGAACTGTAAATATGAAGCGCTTGTAGTATGCTGCAGAAATATATGAAGTATAATTTATGCAGCAATCTACCAACTGTGACAGCCAATACTAAGTGTGTATGGTACACTTTACATTCATGCAAATTAAAATTTGTGAATACGTACATGCGTAATAACGGAGGTTTGATGATCATACATAAATCATGCATTATTATGTGCTGAGAAACAGAAATATATCAATAACAATTTATACAGAAATATATCATCTGTGACATTCAATTCTAAGTGTATATAGTACATTTCACATTTATGCGATATAAAGTTAATGTATGGCATTTTTACATGCGTAATTACTGTTTGGTAATAATATATCTGCGAAACATTTTCATCAAACGAGAATGTGGTAGTTAATTGATATTTAGCAAATATCAATATTAGTCCGTGATCTATTTCATAGTCCATAGTCGATTTCCGGTTTTTCATGAAATAATAATTCCATATATGTCCATTTGCGACACAACTAATCGCTGACGTCTTTCTTGTCCTGTTTCCGTTGTTTTTTCGTGCTGTCATGAAGGTTTTCAGTCGGTGTCGGCGGAGATCTGATCACTGATCTAGATCTTTGTTTGCTGGGTGTATGTTTACCGTTACTGAAGTTATTTTCACGATTGACATATTTTTCCATGTTTTGTTGACCCGTAATTTGTTTCTTAAGTGGTTTCGGTTTGCTTTGTCGCTTACGGGTATCTGTGTCATGAGGGATCTTAGGGGGTACATTTTGTTCGTCAACAGATGAATGTGCACTAGTAACGATTACTGTATCCACTATGGTCCCTGTGGCGCCTCCACCTGTGCATGTTTGTGTTTCTTCGCGGGTCGCATTGTCAGACGAGTCATCCGAGACGTCGGAGGCCTCTGACGGGCAGTTATTGAGTGTACACTGATCCCTCTTATGTCCCATTTGCAAGCATTCTGTGCATTGCCAGTCATTCTCACACGTATATATGGTGTGACCGGTTTGCAGGCATTTGGAACATTTGAGTGTTGGTTTCACTTGGCCCCTATGTATAACACGGGCCTTGAACTGACCAAATTGTTCAAATCTGTTGAACGGATCTTTAAGAGATGACGATTTGACAGTCACCAATCGGTCTCCCGTTTCGCAATTTGTTAATTTTCCGTCGATTCGGACTTTCTCACGTGATGTCGATATCACATCCAAGCCCTTCAAGATGAAAACTCGCGTAATGATTCCATCATCGGCTGATAACGGAATGTTTTGTACCCTGATTCTCGATGTATCTTCATAATCTAATCTATTTGGGTTTGTTTGAAGAATAGGAAGTGTCTTACCCCGTACCCCTTCACTAACCAATGGTGCTTTGTCAGAAGTGTCTTACCACGGGCTACCCCTTCACTAACCAATGGTGCTTTATAGGAAGTGTCTTACCACGTAGGGCTACCCCTTCACTAACCAATGTTGCTTTATAGGAAGTGTCTTACCACGTAGGGCTACCCCTTCACTAACCAATGTTGCTTTATCAGAAGTGTCTTACCCCGTAGGGCTACCCCTTCACTAACCAATGGTGCTTTATCAGAAGTGTCTTACCCGTAGGGCTACCCCTTCACTAACCATGTTGCTTTATCAGAAGTGTCTTACCCCGTAGGGCTACCCCTTCACTAACCAATGTTGCTTTATCAGAAGTGTCTTACCCCGTAGGGCTACCCCTTCACTAACCAATGTTGCTTTATCAGAAGTGTCTTACCACGTAGGGCTAGCCCTTCACTAACCAATGTTGCTTTATCAGAAGTGTCTTACCTCGTAGGGCTACCCCTTCACTAACCAATGTTGCTTTATCAGAAGTGTCTTACCCCGTAGGGCTACCCCTTCACTAACCAATGGTGCTTTATCAGAAGTGTCTTACCCCGTAGGGCTACCCCTTCACTAACCAATGTTGCTTTATCAGAAGTGTCTTACCCCGTAGGGCTACCCCTTCACTAACCAATGGTGCTTTATCAGAAGTGTCTTACCCCGTAGGGCTACCCCTTCACTAACCAATGTTGCTTTATAGGAAGTGTCTTACCCCGTAGGGCTACCCCTTCACTAACCAGTGTTGCTTTATCAGAAGTGTCTTACCCCGTAGGGCTACCCCTTCACTAACCAATGTTGCTTTATCAGAAGTGTCTTACCCCGTAGGGCTACCCCTTCACTAACCAATGTTGCTTTATCAGAAGTGTCTTACCCCGTAGGGCTACCCCTTCACTAACCAATGGTGCTTTATCAGAAGTGTCTTACCCCGTAGGGCTACCCCTTCACTAACCAATGTTGCTTTATAAGAAGTGTCTTACCCCGTAGGGCTACCCCTTCACTAACCAGTGTTGCTTTATCAGAAGTGTCTCCACCGTAGGGCTACCCCTTCACTAACCAATGTTGCTTTATTAGAAGTGTCATACCCCGTAGGGCTACCCCTTCACTAACCAATGGTGCTTTATCAGAAGTGTCTTACCACGTAGGGCTACCCCTTCACTAACCAATGTTGCTTTATCAGAAGTGTCTTACCCCGTAGGGCTACCCCTTCACTAACCAATGTTGCTTTATCAGAAGTGTCTTACCCCGTAGGGCTACCCCTTCACTAACCAATGGTGCTTTATCAGAAGTGTCTTACCCCGTAGGGCTACCCCTTCACTAACCAATGTTGCTTTATCAGAAGTGTCTTACCCCGTAGGGCTACCCCTTCACTAACCAATGTTGCTTTATCAGAAGTGTCTTACCCCGTAGGGCTACCCCTTCACTAACCAATGTTGCTTTATCAGAAGTGTCTTACCACGTAGGGCTACCCGTTCACTAACCAATGTTGCTTTATCAGAAGTGTCTTACCCCGTAGGGCTACCCCTTCACTAACCAATGTTGCTTTATCAGAAGTGTCTTACCCCGTAGGGCTACCCCTTCACTAACCAATGGTGCTTTATCAGAAGTGTCTTACCCCGTAGGGCTACCCCTTCACTAACCAATGTTGCTTTATCAGAAGTGTCTTACCCCGTAGGGCTACCCCTTCACTAACCAATGTGGCTTTATCAGAAGTGTCTTACCCCGTAGGGCTACCCCTTCACTAACCAATGTTGCTTTATAGAAGTGTCTTACCCCGTAGGGCTACCCCTTCACTAACCAATGTTGCTTTATCAGAAGTGTCTTACCCCGTAGGGCTACCCCTTCACTAACCAATGTTGCTTTATCAGAAGTGTCTTACCCCGTAGGGCTACCCCTTCTCTAACCAATGTTGCTTTATCAGAAGTGTCTTACCCCGTAGGGCTACCCCTTCACTAACCAATGGTGCTTTATCAGAAGTGTCTTACCCCGTAGGGCTACCCCTTCACTAACCAATGTTGCTTTATAGGAAGTGTCTTACCCCGTAGGGCTACCCCTTCACTAACCAGTTGCTTTATCAGAAGTGTCTTACCCCGTAGGGCTACCCCTTCACTAACCAATGTTGCTTTATCAGAAGTGTCTTACCCCGTAGGGCTACCCCTTCACTAACCAATGTTGCTTTATCAGAAGTGTCTTACCCCGTAGGGCTACCCCTTCACTAACCAATGTTGCTTTATAGGAAGTGTCTTACCCCATAGGGCTACCCCTTCACTAACCAATGTTGCTTTATCAGAAGTGTCTTACCCCGTAGGGCTACCCCTTCACTAACCAATGTTGCTTTATCAGAAGTGTCTTACCCCGTAGGGCTACCCCTTCACTAACCAATGTTGCTTTATAGGAAGTGTCTTACCCCGTAGGGCTACCCCTTCACTAACCAATGTTGCTTTATCAGAAGTGTCTTACCCCGTAGGGCTACCCCTTCACTAACCAATGTTGCTTTATAGGAAGTGTCTTACCCCATAGGGCTACCCCTTCACTAACCAATGTTGCTTTATCAGAAGTGTCTTACCCCGTAGGGCTACCCCTTCACTAACCAATGTTGCTTTATCAGAAGTGTCTTACAACGTAGGGCTACCCCTTCACTAACCAATGTTGCTTTATCAGAAGTGTCTTACCCCGTAGGGCTACCCCTTCACTAACCAATGGTGCTTTATCAGAAGTGTCTTACCACATAGGGCTACCCCTTCACTAACCAATGTTGCTTTATCAGAAGTGTCTTACCCCGTAGGGCTACCCCTTCACTAACCAATGGTGCTTTATCAGAAGTGTCTTACCCCGTAGGGCTACCCCTTCACTAACCAATGTTGCTTTATAGGAAGTGTCTTACCCCGTAGGGCTACCCCTTCACTAACCAGTGTTGCTTTATCAGAAGTGTCTTACCCCGTAGGGCTACCCCTTCACTAACCAGTGTTGCTTTATCAGAAGTGTCTTACCCCGTAGGGCTACCCCTTCACTAACCAATGTTGCTTTATCAGAAGTGTCTTACCCCGTAGGGCTACCCCTTCACTAACCAATGGTGCTTTATCAGAAGTGTCTTACCACGTAGGGCTACCCCTTCACTAACCAATGTTGCTTTATCAGAAGTGTCTTACCCCGTACTAACCCTTCCAGGGCTATCGATGCTTCACTACCCAACTACCATTGCTTGCTCAGAGTGTCTTTACACACAATGTCTTCGTTGGCTAGGGCTACCCTTCACTAACCAATTTGTGCTTTATCAGAAGTGTCTTACCCCGTAGGGCTACCCCTTCTAACCAATGTTGCTTTATCAGAAGTGTACCAAACGTAGGCTATACCCCTTCACTAACCAATGTTGCTTTATCAGAAGTGTCTTACCCCGTAGGGCTACCCCTTCACTAACCAATGTTGCTTTATCAGAAGTGTCTTACCCCGTAGGGCTACCCCTTCACTAACCAATGTTGCTTTATCAAGTGTCTTACCCCGTAGGGCTACCCCTTCACTACCAATGTTGCTTTATCAGAAGTGTCTTACCCCGTAGGGACCCCTTCACTAACCAATGTTGCTTTATCAGAAGTGTCTTACCCGTAGGGCTACCCCTTCACTAACCAATGTTGCTTTATCAGAAGGTCTTACCCCGTAGGGCTACCCCTTCACTAACCAATGTTGCTTTATCAGAAGTGTCTTACCACGTAGGGCTACCCCTTCACTAACCAATGTTGCTTTATCAGAAGTGTCTTACCATGTAGGGCTACCCCTTCACTAACCAATGTTGCTTTATCAGAAGTGTCTTACCCCGTAGGGCTACCCCTTCACTAACCAATGTTGCTTTATCAGAAGTGTCTTACCCCGTAGGGCTACCCCTTC
>JABXNX010003906.1:0-20318 GCA_014843695.1 Archivesica marissinica
GACTCTACATACAGATTCTAACATTCACTGTAGTATGCCAGGGTAGGCTGAGTGATTCTACATACAGATTCTAACATTCATTGTAGTGAACCAGGGTAGGCTGGGTGACTCTACATACAGATTCTAACATTCATTGTAGTATGCCAGGGTAGGCTGTGTGACTCTACATACATATTCTAACATTCATTGTAGTGTGCCAGGGTAGGCTGAGTGACTCTACATACAGATTCTAACATTCACTGTAGTATGCCAGGGTAGGCTGAGTAACTCTACATACAGATTCTAACATTCACTGTAGTATACCAGGGTAGGCTGAGTGACTCTACATATAGATTCTAACATTCACTGTAGTATGCCAGGGTAGGCTGAGTGACTCTACATACAGATTCTAACATTCACTGTAGTATGCCAGGGTAGGCTGAGTGACTCTACATACAGATTCTAACATTCACTGTAGTATACCAGGGTAGGCTGGGTAACTCTACATACAGATTCTAACATTCACTGTAGTATACCAGGGTAGGCTGGGTAACTCTACATACAGATTCTAACATTCATTGTAGTATACCAGGGTAGGATGAATAACTCTACATACAGATTCTAACATTCATTATAGTATACCAGGGTATACTGAGTAACTCTACATACATATTCTAACATTCACTGTAGTATACCAGGGTAGGCTGGGTAACTCTACATACAGATTCTAACATTCATTGTAGTATACCAGGGTAGGCTGGGTAACTCTACATACAGATTCTAACATTCATTGTAGTATACAAGGGTAGGCTGAGTAACTCTACATACAGATACTAACATTCATTATAGTATACCAGGGTATACTGAGTAACTCTACATATAGATTCTAACATTCAATGTAGTGTGCTAGGGTAGGCTGAGTGACTCTACATACAGATTCTAACATTCACTGTAGTATGCCAGGGTAGGCTGAGTGATTCTACATACAGATTCTAACATTCATTGTAATGAGCCAGGGTATGCTGGGTGACTCTACATACAGATTCTAACATTCATTGTTGTATGCCAGGGTAGGCTAAGTGAATCTACATACAGATTCTAACATTCATTTTAGTATGCCAGGGTAGGCTGAGTGACTCTATATACATATTCTAACATTCACTGTCGTATGCCAGGGTAGGCTGTGTAACTCTACATACAGATTCTAACATTCACTGTAGTGTGCCAGGGTAGGCTGAGTGACTCTATATATAGATTCTAACATTCACTGTAGTATGCCAGGGTAGGCTGAGTGACTTTACATACAGATTCTAACATTCACTGTACTATGCCAGGGTAGGCTGAGTGACTCTACATATAGATTCTAACATTCACTGTAGTATGTCAGGGTAGGCTGAGTGATTCTACATACAGATTCTAACATTCACTGTAGTATGCCAGGGTAGGCTGAGTGACTCTATATATAGACTCTAACATTCACTGTAGTATACCAGGGTAGGCTGGGTAACTCTACATACAGATTATAACATTCATTGTAGTATACCAGGGTAGGCTCGGTAACTCTACATACAGATTCTAACATTCATTGTAGTATACCAGGGTAGGATGAATAACTCTACATACAGATTCTAACATTCATATAGTATACCAGGGTATACTGAGTAACTCTACATACATATTCTAACATTCACTGTAGTATACCAGGGTAGGCTGGGTAACTCTACATACAGATTCTATCATTCATTGTAGTATACCAGGGTAGGCTGGGTAACTCTACATACAGATTCTAACATTCATTGTAGTATACAAGGGTAGGCTGAGTAACTCTACATACAGATTCTAACATTCATTATAGTATACCAAGGTATACTGAGTAACTCTACATATAGATTCTAACATTCAATGTAGTGTGCTAGGGTAGGCTGAGTGACTCTACATACAGATTCTAATATTCACTGTAGTATGCCAGGGTAGGCTGAGTGATTCTACATACAGATTCTAACATTCATAGTAATGAGCCAGGGTATGCTGGGTGACTCTACATACAGATTCTAACATTCATTGTTGTATGCCAGGGTAGGCTGAGTGACTCTACATACAGATTCTAACATTCATTGTAGTATGCCAGGGTAGGCTGAGTGACTCTACATACATATTCTAACATTCATTGTAGTGTGCCAGGGTAGGCTGAGTGACTCTACATACAGATTCTAGCATTCACTGTAGTATGCCAGGGTAGGCTGAGTAACTCTACATACAGATTCTAACATTCACTGTAGTATCCCAGGGTAGGCTGAGTAACTCTACATACAGAATCTAACATTCATTGTAGTGTGCCAGGGTAGGCTGAGTAACTCTACATACAGATTCTAACATTCACTGTAGTATGCCAGGGTAGGCTGAGTGACTCTACATACAGATTCTAACATTCACTGTAGTATGCCAGGGTAGGCTGAATAACTCTACATACAGATTCTAACATTCACTGTAGTATACCAGGGTAGGCTGGTTAACAATACATACAGATTATAACATTCACTGTAGTATACAAGGGTAGGCTGAGTAACTCTACATACATATTCTAACATTCACTGTAGTATACCAGAGTAGGCTGGGTAACTCTACATACAGATTCTAACATTCATTGTAGTATACCAGGGTAGGCTGAGTAACTCTACATATAGATTCTAACATTCATTGTAGTATACCAGGGTATGCTGAGTAACTCTACATACAGATTCTAACATTCACTGTAGTATGCCAGGGTAGGCTGAGTAACTCTACATACAGATTCTAACATTCATTGTAGTATGCCAGGGTAGGCTGAGTGACTCTACATATATATTCTAACAGTCAATGTAGTGTGCCAGGGTAGGCTGAGTGACTCTACATACAAATTCTAACATTCACTGTAGTGTGCCAGGGTAGGCTGAGTGACTCTACATACAAATTCTAACATTCATTGTAGTATACCAGGGTATACTGAGTAACTCTACATATAGATTCTAACATTCAATGTAGTGTACTAGGGTAGGCTGAGTGACTCTACATACAGATTCTAACATTCACTGTAGTATACCAGGGTAGGCTGAGTGATTCTACATACAGATTCTAACATTCATTGTAGTGAGCCAGGGTATGCTGGGTGACTCTACATACAGATTCTAACATTCATTGTTGTATGCCAGGGTAGGCTGAGTGACTCTACATACAGATTCTAACATTCATTGTAGTATGCCAGGGTAGGCTGAGTGACTCTACATACAGATTCTAACATTCACTGTAGTATGCCAGGGTAGGCTGAGTGACTCTACATACAGATTCTAACATTCACTGTAGTATGCCAGGGTAGGCTGAGTGACTCTACATACAGATTCTAACATTCACTGTAGTATCCAGGGTAGGCTGAGTAACTCTACATACAGATTCTAACATTCATTGTAGTATACCAGGGTAGGCTGAGTAACTCTACATACAGATTCTAACATTCATTGTAGTTCAGGGTACTGAGTAACTCTACATACAGATTCTAACATTCACTGTAGTATGCCAGGGTAGGCTGAGTGACTCTACATACAGATTCTAACATTCACTGTAGTATGCCAGGGTAGGCTGAGTACTCTAATACAGATTTAACATTACTGTAGTTGCCGGGTGGTGTACTCTACATACAGATTCTAACATTCACTGTAGTATGCCAGGGTAGGCTGAGTAACTCTACATACAGATTCTAACATTCACTGTAGTATGCCAGGGTAGGCTGAGTAACTCTACATACAGATTCTAACATTCATTGTAGTATACCAGGGTAGGCTGAGTAACTCTACATACAGATTCTAACATTCATTGTAGTATACCAGGGTAGGCTGAGTAACTCTACATACAGATTCTAACATTCATTGTAGTATCCAGGGTAGGCTGAGTACTCTACATAAGATTCTAACATTCACTGTAGTATGCCAGGGTAGGCTGAGTGACTCTACATACAGATTCTAACATTCACTGTAGTATGCCAGGGTAGGCTGAGTGACTCTACATACAGATTCTAACATTCACTGTAGTATGCCAGGGTAGGCTGAGTGACTCTACATACAGATTCTAACATTCACTGTAGTATGCCAGGGTAGGCTGAGTAACTCTACATACAGATTCTAACATTCATTGTAGTATGCCAGGGTAGGCTGAGTGACTCTACATACAGATTCTAACATTCACTGTAGTATGCCAGGGTAGGCTGAGTGACTCTACATACAGATTTAACATTCACTGTAGTAGCCAGGGTAGGCTGGGTGACTCTACATACAGATTCTAACATTCATTGTAGTATGCCAGGGTAGGCTGAGTAACTCTACATATATTCTAACATTCATTGTAGTATACCAGGGTATGCTGAGTAACTCTACATACAGATTCTAACATTCACTGTAGTATGCCAGGGTAGGCTGCGTGACTCTACATACAGATTCTAACATTCATTGTAGTATGCCAGGGTAGGCTGAGTGACTCTACATATATATTCTAACAGTCAATGTAGTGTGCCAGGGTAGGCTGAGTGACTCTACATACAAATTCTAACATTCACTGTAGTGTGCCAGGGTAGGCTGAGTGACTCTACATACAAATTCTAACATTCACTGTAGTATGCTAGGGTAGGCTGAGTGACTCTACATACAGATTCTAACATTCATTGTAGTATACCAGGGTATACTGAGTAACTCTACATATAGATTCTAACATTCAATGTAGTGTACTAGGGTAGGCTGAGTGACTCTACATACAGATTCTAACATTCACTGTAGTATACCAGGGTAGGCTGAGTGATTCTACATACAGATTCTAACATTCATTGTAGTATGCCAGGGTATGCTGGGTGACTCTACATACAGATTCTAACATTCATTGTTGTATGCCAGGGTAGGCTGAGTGACTCTACATACATATTCTAACATTCATTGTAGTATGCAAGGGTAGGCTGAGTGACTCTACATACATATTCTAACATTCACTGTAGTATGCCAGGGTAGGCTGAGTGACTCTACATACAGATTCTAGCATTCACTGTAGTATGCCAGGGTAGGCTGAGTAACTCTACATACAGATTCTAACATTCACTGTAGTATCCCAGGGTAGGCTGAGTAACTCTACATACAGAATCTAACATTCATTGTAGTGTGCCAGGGTAGGCTGAGTAACTCTACATACAGATTCTAACATTCACTGTATTATGCCAGGGTAGGCTGAGTTACTCTCATACAGATTCTAACATTCACTGTAGTATGCCAGGGTAGGCTGAATAACTCTACATACAGATTCTAACATTCACTGTAGTATACCAGGGTAGGCTGGGTAACACTACATACAGATTCTAACATTCACTGTAGTATACCAGGGTAGGCTGAGTAACTCTACATACATATTCTAACATTCACTGTAGTATACCAGAGTAGGCTGGGTAACTCTACATACAAATTCTAACATTCATTGTAGTATACCAGGGTAGGCTGAGTAACTCTACATATAGATTCTAACATTCATTGTAGTATACCAGGGTATGCTGAGTAACTCTACATACAGATTCTAACATTCACTGTAGTATGCCAGGGTAGGCTGCGTGACTCTACATACAGATTCTAACATTCATTGTAGTATGCTAGGGTAGGCTGAGTGACTCTACATATATATTCTAACAGTCAATGTAGTGTGCCAGGGTAGGCTGAGTGACTCTACATACAAATTCTAACATTCACTGTAGTGTGCCAGGGTAGGCTGAGTGACTCTACATACAAATTCTAACATTCACTGTAGTATGCCAGCGTAGGCTGAGTGACTCTACATACAGATTCTAACATTCATTGTAGTATACCAGGGTATACTGAGTAACTCTACATATAGATTCTAACATTCAATGTAGTGTACTAGGGTAGGCTGAGTGACTCTACATACATATTCTAACATTCACTGTAGTATACCAGGGTAGGCTGAGTGATTCTACATACAGATTCTAACATTCATTGTAATGAGCCAGGGTATGCTGGGTGACTCTACATACAGATTCTAACATTCATTGTTGTATGCCAGGGTAGGCTGAGTGACTCTACATACAGATTCTAGCATTCACTCTAGTATGCCAGGGTAAGCTGAGTAACTCTACATACAGATTCTAACATTCACTGTAGTATCCCAGGGTAGGCTGAGTAACTCTACAAACAGAATCTAACATTCATTGTAGTGTGCCAGGGTAGGCTGAGTAACTCTACATACAGATTCTAACATTCACTGTAGTATGCCAGGGTAGGCTGAGTGACTCTCATACAGATTCTAACATTCACTGTAGTATGCCAGGGTAGGCTGAATAACTCTACATACAGATTCTAACATTCACTGTAGTATACCAGGGTAGGCTGGGTAACACTACATACAGATTCTAACATTCACTGTAGTATACCAGGGTAGGCTGAGTAACTCTACATACATATTCTAACATTCACTGTAGTATACCAGAGTAGGCTGGGTAACTCTACATACAGATTCTAACATTCATTGTAGTATACCAGGGTAGGCTGAGTAACTCTACATATAGATTCTAACATTCATTGTAGTATACCAGGGTATGCTGAGTAACTCTACATACAGATTCTAACATTCACTGTAGTATGCCAGGGTAGGCTGCGTGACTCTACATACAGATTCTAACATTCACTGTAGTATGCCAGGGTAGGCTGATTGACTCTACATACATACAGATTCTAGCATTCACTGTAGTATGCCAGGGTAGGCTGAGTGACTCTACATACAGATTCTAACATTCATTTTAGTATGCCAGGGTAGGCTGAGTGACTCTATATACATATTCTAACATTCACTGTAGTATACCAGGGTATGCTGAGTAACTCTACATACAGATTCTAGCGTTCACTGTAGTATGCCAGGGTAGGCTGAGTGAATCTACATACAGATTCTAACATTCATTTTAGTATGCCAGGGTAGGCTGAGTGACTCTATATACATATTCTAACATTCACTGTAGTATGCCAGGGTAGGCTGTGTAACTCTACATACAGATTCTAACATTCACTGTAGTGTGCCAGGGTAGACTGAGTGACTCTATATATAGATTCTAACATTCACTGTAGTATGCCAGGGTAGGCTGAGTGACTTTACATACAGATTCTAACATTCACTGTACTATGCCAGGGTAGGCTGAGTGACTCTACATATAGATTCTAACATTCACTGTAGTATGTCAGGGTAGGCTGAGTGATTCTACATACAGATTCTAACATTCACTGTAGTATGCCAGGGTAGGCTGAGTGACTCTATATATAGATTCTAACATTCACTGTAGTATACCAGGGTAGGCTGGGTAACTCTACATACAGATTATAACATTCATTGTAGTATACCAGGGTAGGCTGGGTAACTCTACATACAGATTCTAACATTCATTGTAGTATGCCAGGGTAGGTGATAACTCTACATACAGATTCTAACATTCATGTAGTATACCAGGGTAGGCTGAGTAACTCTACATACATATTCTAACATTCACTGTAGTATACCAGGGTAGGCTGGGTAACTCTACATACAGATTCTAACATTCATTGTAGTATACCAGGGTAGGCTGGGTAACTCTACATACAGATTCTAACATTCATTGTAGTATACCAGGGTAGGCTGAGTAACTCTACATACAGATTCTAACATTCATTGTAGTATACCAGGGTATGCTGAGTAACTCTACATATAGATTCTAACATTCAATGTAGTATGCCAGGGTAGGCTGAGTGACTCTACATACAGATTCTAACATTCACTGTAGTATGCCAGGGTAGGCTGAGTGACTCTACATACAGATTCTAACATTCATTGTAGTGTGCCAGGGTAGGCTGAGTGACTCTACATACAGATTCTAACATTCATTGTAGTATGCCAGGGTAGGCTGAGTGACTCTACATACAGATTCTAACATTCATTGTAGTATGCCAGGGTAGGCTGAGTGACTCTACATACAGATTCTAACATTCATGTAATAGCCAGGGTAGGCTGGGTGACTCTACATACAGATTCTAAATTCATTGTAGTATGCCAGGGTAGGCTGAGTGACTCTACATATAGATTCTAACATTCATTGTAGTATGCCAGGGTAGGCTGAGTGACTCTACATACATACAGATTCTAACATTCACTGTAGTATGCCAGGGTAGGCTGAGTGACTCTACATACAGATTCTAACATTCACTGTAGTATGCCAGGGTAGGCTGAGTGACTCTACATACAGATTCTAACATTCACTGTAGTATGCCAGGGTAGGCTGAGTGACTCTATATATAGATTCTAACATTCATTGTAGTATGCCAGGGTAGGCTGAGTGACTCTACATACATAGATTCTAACATTCACTGTAGTATGCCAGGGTAGGCTGAGTAACTCTACATACAGATTCTAACATTCACTGTAGTATACCAGGGTAGGCTGAGTAACTCTACATACATATTCTAACATTCACTGTAGTATACCAGGGTAGGCTGGGTAACTCTACATACATATTCTAACATTCATTGTAGTATACCAGGGTAGGCTGAGTTACTCTACATATAGATTCTAACATTCATTGTAGTATACCAGGGTATGCTGAATAACTCTACATACAGATTCTAACATTCATTGTAGTATGCCAGGGTAGACTGTGTGACTCAACATATAGATTTTAACATTCAATGTAGTGTGCCAGGGTAGGCTGAGTGACTCTACATATATATTCTAACATTCTTGTAGTATGCCAGGGTAGGCTGAGTGACTCTACATACATACAGATTCTAGCATTCACTGTAGTATGCCAGGGTAGGCTGAGTGACTCTACATACAGATTCTAACATTCATTTTAGTATGCCAGGGTAGGCTGAGTGACTCTATATACATATTCTAACATTCACTGTAGTATACCAGGGTATGCTGAGTAATTCTACATACAGATTCTAGCGTTCACTGTAGTATGCCAGGGTAGGCTGAGTGAATCTACATACAGATTCTAACATTCATTTTAGTATGCCAGGGTAGGCTGAGTGACTCTATATACATATTCTAACATTCACTGTAGTATGCCAGGGTAGGCTGTGTAACTCTACATACAGATTCTAACATTCACTGTAGTGTGCCAGGGTAGGCTGAGTGATTCTAAATACAGATTCTAACATTCATTGTAGTGAACCAGGGTAGGCTGGGTGACTCTACATACAGATTCTAACATTCATTGAAGTATGCCAGGGTAGGCTGTGTGACTCTACATACATCTTCTAACATTCATTGTAGTGTGCCAGGGTAGGCTGAGTAACTCTACATACAGATTCTAACATTCACTGTAGTATCCCAGGGTAGGATGAATAACTCTATATACAGAATCTAACATTCACTGTAGTATGCCAGGGTAGGCTGAATAACTCTACATACAGATTCTAACATTCACTGTAGTATACCAGGGTAGGCTGGGTAACTCTACATACAGATTCTAACATTCACTGTAGTATACCAGGGTAGGCTGAGTAACTCTACATACATATTCTAACATTCACTGTAGTATACCAGAGTAGGCTGGGTAACTCTACATACAGATTCTAACATTCATTGTAGTATACCAGGGTAGGCTGAGTAACTCTACATTTAGATTCTAACATTCATTGTAGTATACTAGGGTATGATGAGTAACTCTACATACAGATTCTAAATTCACTGTAATATCCAGGGTAGGCTGATGACTCTACATACAGATTCTAACATTCATTGTGATGCCGGTATGCTGGTACTCTACATACAGATTCTAACATTATGTAGTGTGCCAGGGTAGGCTGAGTGACTCTATATATAGATTCTAACATTCACTGTAGTATGCCAGGGTAGGCTGAGTGACTTTACATACAGATTCTAACATTCACTGTAGTGTGCCAGGGTAGGCTGAGTGACTCTACATATAGATTCTAACATTCACTGTAGTATGTCAGGGTAGGCTGAGTGATTCTACATACAGATTCTAACATTCACTGTAGTATGCCAGGGTAGGCTGAGTGACTCTATATATAGATTCTAACATTCACTGTAGTATACCAGGATAGGCTGGGTAACTCTACATACAGATTATAACATTCATTGTAGTATACCAGGGTAGGCTGAATAACTCTACATACAGATTCTAACATTTAGTGTAGTATACAAGGGTATACTGAGTAACTCTACATATAGATTCTAACATTCAATGTAGTGTGCCAGGGTAGGCTGAGTGATTCTACATACATATTCTAACATACATTGTAGTGAGCCAGTGTAGGCTGGGTGACTCTACATACAGATTCTAACATTCATTGTAGTATGCCAGGGTAGGCAGAGTGACTCTACATACAGATTCTAACATTCATTGTAGTATACCAGGGTATACTGAGTAACTCTACATATATATTCTAACATTCAATGTAGTGTGCCAGGGTAGGCTGAGTGACTCTACATACAGATTCTAACATTCACTGTAGTATACCAGGGTAGGCTGGGTAACTCTACATACAGATTCTAACATTCATTGTAGTATACAAGGGTAGGCTGAGTAACTCTACATACAGATTCTAACATTCATTGTTGTATACCAGGGTATGCTGAGTAAATCTACATACAGATTCTGACATTCACTGTAGTATGCCAGGGTAGGCTGAGTGACTCTACATACAGATTCTAACATTCATTGTAGTATGCCAGGGTAGGCTGAGTGACTCTACATATAGATTCTAACAGTCAATGTAGTGTGCCAGGGTAGGCTGAGTAACTCTACATACAGATTCTAACATTTAGTGTAGTATACAAGGGTATACTGAGTAACTCTACATATAGATTCTAACATTCAATGTAGTGTGCCAGGGTAGGCTGAGTGATTCTACATACAGATTCTAACATTCATTGTAGTGAGCCAGTGTAGGCTGGGTGACTCTACATACAGATTCTAACATTCATTGTAGTATGCCAGGGTAGGCAGAGTGACTCTACATACAGATTCAAACATTCATTGTTGTATGCCAGGGTAGGCTGAGTGAACTTACATACATATTCTAACATTCATTGTAGTGTGCCAGGGTAGGCTGAGTGACTCTATATACAGATTCTAACATTCACTGTAGTGTACCAGGGTAGGCTGAGTAACTCTACATACATATTTTAACATTCACTGTAGTATCCCAGGGTAGGCTGAATAACTCTACATACAGAATCTAACATTCATTGTAGTGTGCCAGGGTAGGCTGAGTAACTCTACATACATATTCTAACATTCACTGTAGTATGCCAGGGTAGGCTGAGTGACTCTACATACAGATTCTAACATTCACTGTAGTATGCCAGGGTAGGCTGAATAACTCTACATACAGATTCTAATATTCGCTGTAGTATACCAGGGTAGGCTGGGTAACTCTACATACAGATTCTAACATTCATTGTAGTATACCAGGGTAGGCTGAGTAACTCTACATATAGATTCTAACATTCATTGTAGTATACTAGGGTATGCTGAGTAACTCTACATACAGATTCTAATATTCACTGTAGTATGCCAGGGTAGGCTGAGTGACTCTACATACAGATTCTAACATTCATTGTAGTATGCCAGGGTATGCTGAGTGACTCTACATACAGATTCTAACATTCAATGTAGTGTGCCAGGGTAGGCTGAGTGACTCTACATATAGATTCTAACATTCACTGTAGTATGCCAGGGTAGGCTGAGTGACTTTACATACAGATTCTAACATTCACTGTAGTATGCCAGGGTAGGCTGAGTGACTCTATATATAGATTCTAACATTCACTGTAGTATACCAGGGTAGGCTGGGTAACTCTACATACAGATTATAACATTCATTGTAGTATACCAGGGTAGGCTGAATAACTCTACATACAGATTCTAACATTCACTGTAGTATGCCAGGGTAGGCTGAGTGACTCTACATACATATTCTAACATTCACTGTAGTATACCAGGGTAGGCTGGGTAACTCTACATACAGATTCTAACATTCATTGTAGTATACAAGGGTAGGCTGAGTAACTCTACATACAGATTCTAACATTCATTGTAGTATACCAGGGTACACTGAGTAACTCTACATATATATTCTAACATTCAATGTAGTGTGCCAGGGTAGGCTGAGTGACTCTACATACAGATTCTAACATTCACTGTAGTATGCCAGGGTAGGCTGAGTGATTCTACATACAGATTCTAACATTCATTGTAGTGAACCAGGGTAGGCTGGGTGACTCTACATACAGATTCTAACATTCATTGTAGTATACCAGGGTAGGCTGAGTAACTCTACATTTAGATTCTAACATTCATTGTAGTATACTAGGGTATGATGAGTAACTCTACATACAGATTCTAATATTCACTGTAATATGCCAGGGTAGGCTGAGTGACTCTACATACAGATTCTAACATTCATTGTAGAATGCCAGGATATGCTGAGTTACTCTACATACAGATTCTAACATTCACTGTAGTGTGCCAGGGTAGGCTGAGTGACTCTATATATAGATTCTAACATTCACTGTAGTATGCCAGGGTAGGCTGAATAACTCTACATACATATTCTAACATTCACTGTAGTATACCAGGGTAGGCTGGGTAACTCTACATACAGATTCTAACATTCACTGTAGTATACCAGGGTGGGCTGAGTAACTCTACATACATATTCTAACATTCTCTGTAGTATACCAGAGTAGGCTGGGTAACTCTACATACAGATTCTAACATTCATTGTAGTATACCAGGGTAGGCTGAGTAACTCTACATATAGATTCTAACATTCATTGTAGTATACCAGGGTATGCTGAGTAACTCTACATACAGATTCTAACATTCACTGTAGTATGCCAGGGTAGGCTGAGTGACTCTACATACAGATTCTAACATTCATTGTAGTATACAAGGGTAGGCTGAGTAACTCTACATACAGATTCTAACATTCAGTGTAGTATACAAGGGTATACTGAGTAACTCTACATATAGATTCTAACATTCAATGTAGTGTGCCAGGGTAGGCTGAGTGACTCTACATACAGATTCTAACATTCACTGTAGTATGCCAGGGTAGTCTGAGTGATTCTACATACATATTCTAACATTCATTGTAGTGAGCCAGTGTAGGCTGGGTGACTCTACCTGCAGATTCTAACATTCATTGTAGTATGCCAGGGTAGGCAGAGTGACTCTACATACAGATTCTAACATTCATTGTTGTATGCCAGGGTAGGCTGAGTGAACTTACATACAGATTCTAACATTCACTGTAGTGTACCAGGGTAGGCTGAGTAACTCTACATACAGATTCTAACATTCACTGTAGTATCCCAGGGTAGGCTGAATAACTCTACATACAGAATCTAACATTCATTGTAGTGTGCCAGGGTAGGCTGAGTAATTCTACATACATGTTCTAACATTCACTGTAGTATGCCAGGGTAGGCTGAGTGACTATACATACAGATTCTAACATTCACTGTAGTATGCCAGGGTAGGCTGAATAACTCTACATACATATTCTAATATTCATTGTAGTATACCAGGGTAGGCTGGGTAACTCTACATACAGATTCTAACATTCACTGTAGTATGCCAGGGTAGGCTGAGTGATTCTACATACAGATTATAACATTCATTGTAGTGAACCAGGGTAGGCTGGGTGACTCTACATACAGATTCTAACATTCATTGTAGTATACCAGGGTAGGCTGAGTAACTCTACATTTAGATTCTAACATTCATTGTAGTATACTAGGGTATGATGAGTAACTCTACATACAGATTCTAATATTCACTGTAGTATGCCAGGGTAGGCTGAGTGACTCTAAATACAGATTCTAACATTCATTGTAGAATGCCAGGATATGCTGAGTTACTCTACATACATATTCTAACATTCACTGTAGTGTGCCAGGGTAGGCTGAGTGACTCTATATATAGATTCTAACATTCATTGTAGTATGCCAGGGTAGGCTGAATAACTCTACATACAGATTCTAACATTCACTGTAGTATACCAGGGTAGGCTGGGTAACTCTACATACAGATTCTAACATTCACTGTAGTATACCAGGGTAGGCTGAGTAACTCTACATACATATTCTAACATTCACTGTAGTATACCAGGGTAGGCTGGGTAACTCTACATACAGATTCTAACATTCATTGTAGTATACAAGGGTAGGCTGAGTAACTCTACATACAGATTCTAACATTCATTGTAGTATACCAGAGTATACTGAGTAACTCTACATATATATTCTAACATTCAATGTAGTGTGCCAGGGTAGGCTGAGTGACTCTACATACAGATTCTAACATTCACTGTAGTATGCCAGGGTAGGCTGAGTGATTCTACATACAGATTCTAACATTCATTGTAGTGAACCAGGGTAGGCTGGGTGACTCTACATACAGATTCTAACATTCATTGTAGTATGCCAGGGTAGGCTGTGTGACTCTACATACATATTCTAACATTCATTGTTGTATGCCAGGGTAGGCTGAGTGAACTTACATACATATTCTAACATTCATTGTAGTGTGCCAGGGTAGGCTGAGTGACTCTATATACAGATTCTAACATTCACTGTAGTGTACCAGGGTAGGCTGAGTAACTCTACATACAGATTCTAACATTCACTGTAGTATCCCAGGGTAGGCTGAATAACTCTACATACAGAATCTAACATTCATTGTAGTGTGCCAGGGTAGGCTGAGTAACTCTACATACATATTCTAACATTCACTGTAGTATGCCAGGGTAGGCTGAGTGACTCTACATACAGATTCTAACATTCACTGTAGTATGCCAGGGTAGGCTGAATAACTCTACATACAGATTCTAATATTCACTGTAGTATACCAGGGTAGGCTGGGTAACTCTACATACAGATTCTAACATTCATTGTAGTATACCAGGGTAGGCTGAGTAACTCTACATATAGATTCTAACATTCATTGTAGTATACTAGGGTATGCTGAGTAACTCTACATACAGATTCTAATATTCACTGTAGTATGCCAGGGTAGGCTGAGTGACTCTACATACAGATTCTAACATTCATTGTAGAATGCCAGGATATGCTGAGTTACTCTACATACAGATTCTAACATTCACTGTAGTATGCCAGGTTAGGCTGAGTGACTCTACATACAGATTATAACATTCATTGTAGTGTGCCAGGGTAGGCTGGGTGACTCTACATACAGATTCTAACATTCATTGTAGTATGCCAGGGTAGGCTGAGTGACTCTACATACATACAGATTCTAACATTCACTGTAGTATGCCAGGGTAGGCTGAGTGACTCTACATACAGATTCTAACATTCATTGTAGTATGCCAGGGTAGGCTGAGTGACTCTATATACATATTCTAACATTCACTGTAGTATAGTAGGGTAGGCTGAGTAACTCTACATACAGATTTTAACATTCACTGTAGTGTGCCAGGGTAGGCTGAGTGACTCTATATACAGATTCTAACATTCACTGTAGTATGCCACGGTAGGCTGAGTGACTCTACATATAGATTCTAACATTCACTGTAGTATGTCAGGGTAGGCTGAGTGATTCTACATACAGATTCTAACATTCACTGTAGTATGCCAGGGTAGGCTGAGTGACTCTATATATAGATTCTAACATTCACTGTAGTATACCAGGGTAGGCTGGGTAACTCTACATACAGATTCTAACATTCATTGTAGTATACCAGGGTAGGCTGAATAACTCTACATACAGATTCTAACATTCACTGTAGTATGCCAGGGTAGGCTGAGTGACTCTACATACATATTCTAACATTCACTGTAGTATACCAGGGTAGGCTGGGTAACTCTACATACAGATTCTAACATTCATTGTAGTATACAAGGGTAGGCTGAGTAACTCTACATACAGATTCTAACATTCATTGTAGTATACCAGGGTATACTGAGTAACTCTACATATATATTCTAACATTCAATGTAGTGTGCCAGGGTAGGCTGAGTGACTCTACATACAGATTCTAACATTCACTGTAGTATGCCAGGGTAGGCTGAGTGATTCTACATACAGATTCTAACATTCATTGTAGTGAACCAGGGTAGGCTGGGTGACTCTACATACAGATTCTAACATTCATTGTAGTATGCCAGGGTAGGCTGAGTGACTCTACATACAGATTCTAACATTCATTGTAGTATACCAGGGTAGGCTGAGTAACTCTACATACAGATTCTAACATTCACTGTAGTATGCCAGGGTAGGCTGAGTGACTCTACATACAGATTCTAACATTCATTGTAGTATGCCAGGGTAGGCTGAGTTACTCTACATACAGATTCTAACATTCACTGTAGTATGCCAGGGTAGGCTGAGTGACTCTACATATAGATTCTAACATTCACTGTAGTATGCCAGGGTAGGCTGAGTAACTCTACATACATATTCTAACATTCACTGTAGTATACCAGGGTAGGCTGGGTAACTCTACATACAGATTCTAACATTCACTGTAGTATACCAGGGTGGGCTGAGTAACTCTACATACATATTCTAACATTCCTGTAGTATACCAGGTAGGCTGGGTAACTCTACATACAGATTCTAACATTCATTGTAGTATACCAGGGTAGGCTGAGTAACTCTACATATAGATTCTAACATTCATTGTAGTATGCCAGGGTAGGCTGAGTAACTCTACATACAGATTCTAACATTCACTGTAGTATGCCAGGGTAGGCTGAGTGACTCTACATACAGATTCTAACATTCATTGTAGTATACAAGGGTAGGCTGAGTAACTCTACATACAGATTCTAACATTCATTGTAGTATACCAGGGTATACTGAGTAACTCTACATATAGATTCTAACATTCAATGTAGTGTGCCAGGGTAGGCTGAGTGACTCTACATACAGATTCTAACATTCACTGTAGTATGCCAGGGTAGGCTGAGTGATTCTACATACATATTCTAACATTCATTGTAGTGAGCCAGGGTAGGCTGGGTGACTCTACATACAGATTCTAACATTCATTGTAGTATGCCAGGGTAGGCTGAGTGACTCTACATACAGATTCTAACATTCATTGTAGTATGCCAGGGTAGGCTGAGTGACTTACATACATATTCTAACATTCATTGTAGTGTGCCAGGGTAGGCTGAGTGACTCTACATACAGATTCTAACATTCACTGTAGTATACCAGGGTAGGCTGAGTAACTCTACATACAGATTCTAACATTCACTGTAGTATCCCAGGGTAGGCTGAGTAACTCTACATACAGAATCTAACATTCATTGTAGTGTGCCAGGGTAGGCTGAGTAACTCTACATACATATTCTAACATTCACTGTAGTATGCCAGGGTAGGCTGAGTGACTCTACATACAGATTCTAACATTCACTGTAGTATGCCAGGGTAGGCTGAATAACTCTACATACAGATTCTAACATTCATTGTAGTATACCAGGGTAGGCTGGGTAACTCTACATACAGATTCTAACATTCACTGTAGTATGCCAGGGTAGGCTGAGTGACTCTACATACAGATTCTAACATTCATTGTAGTGAACCAGGGTAGGCTGGGTGACTCTACATACAGATTCTAACATTCATTGTAGTATACCAGGGTAGGCTGAGTAACTCTACATATAGATTCTAACATTCATTGTAGTATACTAGGGTATGATGAGTAACTCTACATACAGATTCTAATATTCACTGTAGTATGCCAGGGTAGGCTGAGTGACTCTACATACAGATTCTAACATTCATTGTAGAATGCCAGGATATGCTGAGTTACTCTACATACAGATTCTAACATTCACTGTAGTGTGCCAGGGTAGGCTGAGTGACTCTATATATAGATTCTAACATTCATTGTAGTATGCCAGGGTAGGCTGAGTAACTCTACATACAGATTCTAACATTCACTGTAGTATACCAGGGTAGGCTGGGTAACTCTACATACAGATTCTAACATTCACTGTAGTATACCAGGGTAGGCTGAGTAACTCTACATACATATTCTAACATTCACTGTAGTATACCAGGGTAGGCTGGGTAACTCTACATACAGATTCTAACATTCATTGTAGTATACCAGGGTAGGCTGAGTAACTCTACATACAGATTCTAACATTCATTGTAGTATACCAGGGTATGCTGAGTAACTCTACATACAGATTCTAACATTCATTGTAGTATGCCAGGGTAGGCTGAGTGACTCTACATACAGATTCTAACATTCACTGTAGTATGCCAGGGTAGGCTGAGTGACTCTACATACAGATTCTAACATTCATTGTAGTGAACCAGGGTAGGCTGGGTGACTCTACATACAGATTCTAACATTCATTGTAGTATGCCAGGGTAGGCTGTGTGACTCTACATACATATTCTAACATTCATTGTAGTATGCCAGGGTAGGCTGAGTGACTCTACATACAGATTCTAACATTCACTGTAGTATGCCAGGGTAGGCTGAGTGACTCTACATACAGATTCTAACATTCACTGTAGTATACCAGGGTAGGCTGAGTAACTCTACATACAGATTCTAACATTCACTGTAGTATACCAGGGTAGGCTGAGTAACTCTACATACAGATTCTAACATTCATTGTAGTATGCCAGGGTAGGCTGAGTAACTCTACATACAGATTCTAACATTCACTGTAGTATGCCAGGGTAGGCTGAGTGACTCTACATACAGATTCTAACATTCACTGTAGTATGCCAGGGTAGGCTGATAACTCTACATACAGATTCTAACAAGGGTAGGCTGAGTAACTCTACATACAGATTCTAACATTCATTGTAGTATACCAGGGTATGCTGAGTAACTCTACATATAGATTCTAACATTCAATGTAGTATGCCAGGGTAGGCTGAGTGACTCTACATACAGATTCTAACATTCACTGTAGTATGCCAGGGTAGGCTGAGTGACTCTACATACAGATTCTAACATTCATTGTAGTGTGCCAGGGTAGGCTGGGTGACTCTACATACAGATTCTAACATTCATTGTAGTATGCCAGGGTAGGCTGAGTGACTCTACATACAGATTCTAACATTCATTGTAGTATGCCAGGGTAGGCTGAGTGACTCTACATACAGATTCTAACATTCATTGTAGTGTGCCAGGGTAGGCTGAGTGACTCTATATACAGATTCTAACATTCACTGTAGTATACCAGGGTAGGCTGAGTAACTCTACATACAGATTCTAACATTCACTGTAGTATGCCAGGGTAGGCTGAGTAACTCTACATACAGATTCTAACATTCATTGTAGTATGCCAGGGTAGGCTGAGTGACTCTACATACAGATTCTAACATTCACTGTAGTATGCCAGGGTAGGCTGAGTGACTCTACATACAGATTCTAACATTCACTGTAGTATGCCAGGGTAGGCTGAGTAACTCTACATACAGATTCTAACATTCATTGTAGTATACCAGGGTAGGCTGGGTAACTCTACATACAGATTCTAACATTCACTGTAGTATGCCAGGGTAGGCTGAGTGATTCTACATACAGATTCTAACATTCATTGTAGTATACCAGGGTAGGCTGGGTGACTCTACATACAGATTCTAACATTCATTGTAGTATGCCAGGGTAGGCTGAGTGACTCTACATACAGATTCTAACATTCATTGTAGTATGCAGTAGGCTGGTCTCTACATACAGATTCTAACATTCACTGTAGTATGCCAGGGTAGGCTGAGTGACTCTACATACAGATTCTAACATTCATTGTAGTTGCCAGGGTAGGCTGAGTGACTCTACATACAATTCTAACATTCACTGTAGTGTGCCAGGGTAGGCTGAGTGACTCTACATATAGATTCTAACATTCACTGTAGTATGCCAGGGTAGGCTGAGTGACTCTACATACAGATTCTAACATTCACTGTAGTATGCCAGGGTAGGCTGAGTGACTCTACATACAGATTCTAACATTCACTGTAGTATGCCAGGGTAGGCTGAGTGACTCTACATACATATTCTAACATTCATTGTAGTATACCAGGGTAGGCTGGGTAACTCTACATACAGATTCTAACATTCACTGTAGTATACCAGGGTAGGCTGAGTAACTCTACATACAGATTCTAACATTCACTGTAGTATGCCAGGGTAGGCTGAGTGACTCTACATACAGATTCTAACATTCACTGTAGTATGCCAGGGTAGGCTGAGTAACTCTACATACAGATTCTAACATTCATTGTAGTATACCAGGGTAGGCTGAGTAACTCTACATACAGATTCTAA
>JABXNX010003907.1:0-20286 GCA_014843695.1 Archivesica marissinica
TAGATGTGGGATGTATGATCGATCTCTCCGTGTTTATAGATGTAGGATGTAAGATCAGCCTCTACTTTTTTGTAGATGTAGGATGTAAGATCAGCCTCTACGTGTTTGTAGATGTAGGATGTAAGATCGGTCTCTACATGTTTGTAGATGTGGGATGTAAGATCGGTCTCTCCGTGTTTGTAGATGTAGGATGGAAGATCGGTCTCTACGTGTTTGTAGATGTAGGATGTAAGATCAGTCTCTACATGTTTGGAGATGTGGGATGGAAGATCGGTCTCTCCGTGTTTGGAGATGTGGGATGTAAGATCGGTCTCTACGAGTTTGGAGATGTGGGATGGAAGATCGGTCTCTCCGTGTTTGTAGATGTGGGATGTAAGATCGGTCTCTACGTGTTTGTAGATGTAGGATGTAAGATCGGTCTCTACATGTTTGGAGATGTAGGATGGAAGATCGGTCTCTCCGTGTTTGGAGATGTGGGATGGAAGATCGGTCTCTTCGTGTTTGGAGATGTGGGATGTAAGATCGGTCTCTACGTGTTTGGAGATGTGGGATGGAAGATCGGTCTCTCCGTGTTTGGAGATGTGGGATGGAAGATCGGTCTCTACGTGTTTGTAGATGTAGGATGTAAGATCGGTCTCTACGTGTTTGGAGATGTAGGATGGAAGATCGGTCTCTCCGTGTTTGGAGATGTGGGATGGAAGATCGGTCTCTCCGTGTTTGGAGATGTGGGATGGAAGATCGGTCTCTCCGTGTTTGGAGATGTGGGATGGAAGATCGGTCTCTCCGTGTTTGGAGATGTGGGATGAAGATCGGTCTCTACGTGTTTGTAGATGTAGGATGTAAGATCGGTCTCTACATGTGTGGAGATGTAGGATGGAAGATCGGTCTCTCCGTGTTTGGAGATGTGGGATGGAAGATCGGTCTCTCCGTGTTTGGAGATGTGGGATGGAAGATCGGTCTCTCCGTGTTTGGAGATGTGGGATGGAAGATCGGTCTCTCCGTGTTTGGAGATGTGGGATTTAAGATCGGTCTCTCCGTGTTTGTAGATGTAGGATGTAAGATCGGTCTCTACGTGTTTGTAGATGTGGGATGTAAGATCGGTCTCAACATGTTTGTAGATGTAGGATGTAAGATCGGTCTCTACATGTTTGGAGATGTGGTATGGAAGATCGGTCTCTCCGTGTTTGGAGATGTGGGATGGAAGATCGGTCTCTCCGTGTTTGGAGATGTGGGATGGAAGATCGGTCTCTCCGTGTGTGGAGATGTGGGATGTAAGATCGGTCTCAACATATTTGTAGATGTGGGATGTAAGATCCAACTCTCCGTGTTTGTAGATGTGGGATGTAAGATCCAACTCTCCGTGTTTGTAGATGTAGGATGTAAGATCAGCCTCTCCTTGTTTGTAGATGTGGGATGTATGATCGGTCTCTCCGTGTTTGTAGATGTGGGATGTAAGATCAGCCTCTCCGTGTTTGTAGATGTGGGATGTATGATCGGTCTCTCCGTGTTTATAGAAGTAGGATGTAAGAGCAGTCTCTCCGTGTTTGTAGATGTAGGATGTAAGATCAGCCTCTACGTGTTTGTAGATGTAGGATGTAAGATCGATCTCTACGTGTTTGCAGATGTAGGATGTAAGATCAGCCTCTACGTGTTTGTAGATGTAGGATGTAAGATCGATCTCTACGTGTTTGCAGATGTAGGATGTAAGATCAGCCTCTACGTGTTTGTAGATGTAGGATGTAAGATCGATCTCTACGTGTTTGCAGATGTAGGATGTAAGATCAGCCTCTACGTGTTTGTAGATGTAGGATGTAAGATCGGTCTCTACGTGTTTGTAGATGTAGGATGTAAGATCGGTCTCTACGTGTTTGTAGATGTAGGATGTAAGATCAGCCTCTACGTGTGTGGAGATGTGGGATGGAAGATCGGTCTCTCCGTGTTTGGAGATGTAGGATGTAAGATCAGCCTCTCCGTGTTTGTAGATGTAGGATGTAAGATCAGCCTCTCCGTGTTTGTATATGTGGGATGTATGTTAGGTCTCTCCGTGTTTGTAGATGTAGGATGTAAGATCAGTCTCTCCGTGTTTGTAGATGTAGGATGTAAGATCAGTCTCTCCGTGTTTGTAGATGTAGGATGTAAGATCAGCCTCTACGTGTTTGTAGATGTAGGATGTAAGATCAGCCTCTACGTGTTTGTAGATGTAGGATGTAAGATCGGTCTCTACGTGTTTGTAGATGTAGGATGTAAGATCGGTCTCTACGTGTTTGTAGATGTAGGATGTAAGATCGGTCTCTACGTGTTTGTAGATGTAGGATGTAAGATCGGTCTCTACGTGTTTGTAGATGTAGGATGGAAGATCGGTCTCTACGTGTTGGAGATGTGGGATGAAGATCGGTCTCTACATGTTTGGAGATGTGGATGTAAGATCGGTCTCTACGTGTTTGTAGATGTGGGATGTAAGATCGGTCTCTACGTGTTTGTAGATGTAGGATGTAAGATCGGTCTCTACGTGTTTGGAGATGTGGGATGGAAGATCGGTCTCTCCGTGTTTGGAGATGTGGGATGGAAGATCGGTCTCTCCGTGTTTGGAGATGTGGGATGGAAGATCGGTCTCTCCGTGTGTGGAGATGTGGGATGTAAGATCGGTCTCTACATGTTTGGAGATGTGGGATGTAAGATCGGTCTCTCCGTGTTTGTAGATGTAGGATGTAAGATCGGTCTCTCCGTGTTTGTAGATGTGGGATGTAAGATCGGTCTCTCCGTGTTTGTAGATGTGGGATGTAAGATCGGTCTCTCCGTGTTTGTAGATGTGGGATGTAAGATCGGTCTCTCCGTGTTTGTAGATGTAGGATGTAAGATCGGTCTCTCCGTGTTTGTAGATGTAGGATGTAAGATCGGTCTCTACGTGTTTGTAGATGTAGGATGTAAGATCGGTCTCTACGTGTTTGTAGATGTAGGATGTAAGATCGGTCTCTACGTGTTTGTAGATGTAGGATGTAAGATCGGTCTCTACGTGTTTGTAGATGTAGGATGTAAGATCGGTCTCTACGTGTTTGTAGATGTAGGATGTAAGATCGGTCTCTACGTGTTTGTAGATGTAGGATGTAAGATCGGTCTCTACGTGTTTGTAGATGTAGGATGTAAGATCGGTCTCTACGTGTTTGTAGATGTAGGATGTAAGATCGGTCTCTACGTGTTTGTAGATGTAGGATGGAAGATCGGTCTCTCCGTGTTTGGAGATGTGGGATGGAAGATCGGTCTCTCCGTGTTTGGAGATGTAGGATGTAAGATCAGTCTCTCCGTGTTTGTAGATGTAGGATGTAAGATCAGCCTCTCCGTGTTTGTAGATGTGGGATGTATGTTCGGTCTCTCCGTGTTTGTAGATGTAGGATGTAAGATCAGCCTCTCCGTGTTTGTAGATGTAGGATGTAAGATCGGTCTCTCCGTGTTTGTAGATGTGGGATGTAAGATCGGTCTCTACGTGTTTGTAGATGTAGGATGTAAGATCGGCCTCTACGTGTTTGTAGATGTAGGATGTAAGATCGGTCTCTACGTGTTTGTAGATGTAGGATGTAAGATCAGCCTCTACGTGTTTGTAGATGTAGGATGTAAGATCGGTCTCTACGTGTTTGTAGATGTAGGATGTAAGATCGGTCTCTACATGTGTGGAGATGTATGATGGAAGATCAGTCTCTACGTGTGTGTAGATGTGGGATGTAAGATCAGCCTCTACATGTGTGGAGATGTAGGATGTAAGATCGGTCTCTACGTGTGTGGAGATGTGGGATGTAAGATCAGCCTCTACATGTGTGGAGATGTATGATGGAAGATCAGTCTCTACGTGTGTGGAGATGTAGGATGTAAGATCGGTCTCTACATGTGTGGAGATGTAGGATGTAAGATCGGTCTCTACGTGTGTGGAGATGTGGGATGGAAGATAGGTCTCTCCGTGTTTGGAGATGTGGGATGTAATATCGGTATCTACGTGTTTGTAGATGTGGGATGTAATATCGGTCTCTACGTGTTTGTAGATGTAGGATGTAAGATCGGTCTCTCCGTGTGTGGAGATGTGGGATGGAATATCTGTATGTCCGTGTTTGAAGATGTGGGGTGGAAAACCCGGTCTCCGTGTTTGAAGATGTGGGGTGGAAAACCCGGTCTCCGTGTATGGAGATGTGGGATGGAAGACCCGGTCTCCGTGTATGGAGATGTGGGGTGGAAGACCCGGTCTCCGTGTATGGAGATGTGGGATGGAAGATCGGTCTCTCCGTGTTTGGAGATGTGGGATGTATGATCGATCTCTCCGTGTTTGGAGATGTGGGATGTATGATCGATCTCTCCGTGTTTGGAGATGTAGGATGTAAGATCGGTCTCTACGTGTTTGTAGATGTAGGATGTAAGATCAGTGTGTCCGTGTTTGTAGATGTAGGATGTAAGATCAGCCTCTACGTGTTTGTAGATGTAGGATGTAAGATCAGCCTCTACGTGTTTGTAGATGTAGGATGTAAGATCGGTGACTACGTGTTTGTAGATGTGGGATGGAAGATCGGTATCTACGTGTTTGTAGATGTGGGATGTAAGATCGGTCTCTACGTGTTTGTAGATGTAGGATGGAAGATCGGTCTCTCCGTGTTTGAAGATGTGGGATGTAAGATCGGTCTCTCCGTGTTTGTAGATGTAGGATGTAAGATCGGTCTCTACGTGTTTGTAGATGTAGGATATAAGATCGGTCATTACATGTGTGGAGATGTAGGATGGAAGATCAGTCTCTACGTGTGTGGAGATGTGGGATGTAAGATCGGTCTCTACATGTGTGGAGATGTAGGATGGAAGATCGGTCTCTCCGTGTTTGGAGATGTAGGATGTAAGATCAGCCTCTACGTGTTTGTAGATGTATGATGTAAGATCGGTCTCTACGTGTTTGTAAATGTGGGATGTAACATCAGCCTCTACGTGTTTGTAGATGTAGGATGTAAGATCGGCCTCTACGTGTTTGTAGATGTAGGATGTAAGATCGGTCTCTACGTGTTTGTAGATGTAGGATGTAAGATCAGCCTCTACGTGTTTGTAGATGTTGGATGTAAGATCGGTCTCTACGTGTTTGTAGATGTGGGATGGAAGATCGGTCTCTACTTTTTTGTAGATGTAGGATGTAATATCGGTCTCTACGTGTTTGTAGATGTAGGATGGAAGATCGGTCTCTACATGTTTGTAGATGTAGGATGTAAGATCGGTCTCTACGTGTTTGTAGATGTAGGATGTAAGATCGGTCTCTGCATGTTTGTAGATGTGATATGGAAGATCGGTCTCTCCGTGTTTGGAGATGTGGGATGGAAGATCAGCCTCTACGTGTTTGTAGATGTAGGATGTAAGATCAGCCTCTACGTGTTTGTAGATGTAGGATGTAAGATCGGTCTCTACGTGTTTGTAGATGTGGGATGGAAGATCGGTCTCTACGTGTTTGTAGATGTGGGATGGAAGATCGGTCTCTCCATGTTTGGAGATGTGGAATGTAAGATCGGTCTATCCGTGTTTGGAGATGTGGGGTGGAAGATCGGTCTCTCCGTGTTTGGAGATGTGGGATGGAAGATCGGTCTCTCCCTGTTTGGAGATGTGGAATGTATGATCGGTCTCTCCGTGTTTGAAGATGTGGGATGTAAGATCGATCTCTCCGTGTTTGGAGATGTGAGATGGAAGATCAGTCTCTACATGTTTGTAGATGTGGGATGTAAGCTCGGTCTCTTCGTGTTTGGAGACGTGGGATGGAAGATCGGTCTCTCCGTGTTTGGAGATGGGCGATGGAAGATCGGTCTCTCCGTATTTGGAGATGTGGGGTGGAAGATCGGTCTCTCCATGTTTGGAGATGTGGGATGTAAGATCGGTCTCTCCATGTTTGGAGATGTAGAATGTAATATCGGTCTCTCCGTGTTTGTAGATGTGGGATGTAAGATCGATCTCTCCGTGTTTGGAGATGTGCGATCTCTCCGTCCGTGTTTGGAGATGTGGGATGTAAGATCGGTATGTACGTTTTTGTAGATATGGGATGTAAGCTCGGTATCTCCGTGTTTGTAGATGTGGGATGTAAGATCGGTCTCAACATGTTTGTAGATGTGTAGATGTGGGATGTAAGATCGGTCTCAACATGGTTGTAGATGTGGGATGTATGATCAGCCTCTCCGTGTTTGTAGATGTGGGATGTATGATCAGCCTCTCCGTGTTTGTAGATGTGGGATGTATTATCAGCCTCTCCGTGTTTGTAGATGTGGGATGTATGATCGGTCTCTCCGTTTTTGTAGATGTAGGATGTAAGATCAGCCTCTACGTGTTTGTAGATGTAGGATGTAAGATCAGTCTCTCCGTATTTGGAGAAGTAGGATGTAAGATCAGTCTCTCCGTGTTTGTAGATGTGGGATGTATGATCGATCTCTCCGTGTTTATAGATGTAGGATGTAAGATCAGCCTCTACTTTTTTGTAGATGTAGGATGTAAGATCAGCCTCTACGTGTTTGTAGATGTAGGATGTAAGATCGGTCTCTAGGTGTTTGTAGATGTGGGATGGAAGATCGGTATCTACGTGTGTGTAGATGTTGGATGGAAGATCGGTCTCTACCTGTTTGTAGATGTAGGATGTAAGATCGGTCTCTACATGTTTGGAGATGTGGGATGGAAGATCGGTCTCTCCGTGTGTGGAGATGTGGGATGTAAGATCGGTTTCTACGAGTTTGGAGATGTGGGATGGAAGATCGGTCTCTCCGTGTTTGGAGATGTGGGATGTAATATCGGTCTCTACGTGTTTGTAGATGTAGGATGTAAGATCGGTCTCTACATGTGTGGAGATGTAGGATGGAAGATCGGTCTCTCCGTGTTTGGAGATGTGGGATGGAAGATAGGTCTCCTCGTATGTGGAGATGTGGGATGTAAGATCGGTCTCTACGAGTTTGAAGATGTGGGATGGAAGATCGGTCTCTCTGTGTTTGGAGATGTGGGATGTAATATAGGTCTCTACGTGTTTGTAGATGTAGGATGTAAGATCGGTCTCTACATGTGTGGAGATGTAGGATGGAAGATCGGTCTCTCCGTGTGTGGAGATGTGAGATGGAAGATCGGTCTCTCCGTGTTTGGAGATGTGGGATGGAAGATCGGTCTCTCCGTGTTTGGAGATGTGGGATGGAAGATCGGTCTCTCCGTGTTTGGAGATGTGGGATGTAATATCGGTCTCTACGTGTTTGTAGATGTAGGATGTAAGATCGGTCTCTACATGTGTGGAGATGTAGATGGAAGACGGCTCTCTGAGTCGGTCTCTCCGTGTTTGGAGATGTGGGATGGAAGATCGGTCTCTCCGTGTTTGGAGATGTGGGATGGAAGATCGGTCTCTCCGTGTTTGGAGATGTGGGATGTAAGATCGGTCTCTCCGTGTTTGTAGATGTAGGATGTAAGATCGGTCTCTACGTGTTTGTAGATGTGGGATGTAAGATCGGTCTCAACATGTTTGTAGATGTAGGATGTAAGATCGGTCTCTACATGTTTGGAGATGTGGTATGGAAGATCGGTCTCTCCGTGTTTGGAGATGTGGGATGGAAGATCGGTCTCTCCGTGTTTGGAGATGTGGGATGGAAGATCGGTCTCTCCGTGTGTGGAGATGTGGGATGTAAGATCGGTCTCAACATGTTTGTAGATGTGGGATGTAAGATCCAACTCTCCGTGTTTGTAGATGTAGGATGTAAGATCAGCCTCTCCTTGTTTGTAGATGTGGGATGTATGATCGGTCTCTCCGTGTTTGTAGATGTGGGATGTAAGATCAGCCTCTCCGTGTTTGTAGATGTGGGATGTATGATCGGTCTCTCCGTGTTTATAGAAGTAGGATGTAAGAGCAGTCTCTCCGTGTTTGTAGATGTAGGATGTAAGATCAGCCTCTACGTGTTTGTAAAAAACCAAATGAGGATGTAAGATCAGCCTCTACGTGTTTGTAGATGTAGGATGTAAGATCGATCTCTACGTGTTTGCAGATGTAGGATGTAAGATCAGCCTCTACGTGTTTGAGATAAAACCCCGCAGATAGGATGTAAGATCACCTCTACGTGTTTAGATGTAGGATGAGATCGTCTCTACTGTTGAGATGTAGGATGTAAGATCAGCCTCTACGTGTTTGTAGATGTAGGATGTAAGATCGATCTCTACGTGTTTGCAGATGTAGGATGTAAGATCAGCCTCTACGTGTTTGTAGATGTAGGATGTAAGATCGATCTCTACGTGTTTGCAGATGTAGGATGTAAGATCAGCCTCTACGTGTTTGTAGATGTAGGATGTAAGATCGATCTCTACGTGTTTGCAGATGTAGGATGTAAGATCAGCCTCTACGGTTTGTAGATGTAGGATGTAAGATCGGTCTCTACGTGTTTGTAGATGTAGGATGTAAGATCGGTCTCTACGTGTTTGTAGATGTAGGATGTAAGATCAGCCTCTACGTGTATGAGATGTGGGATGAAGATCGGTCTCTCCGTGTTTGAGATGTAGGATGTAAGATCAGCCTCTCCGTGTTTGTAGATGTAGGATGTAAGATCAGCCTCTCCGTGTTTGTAATGTGGGATGTATGATAGGTCTCTCCGTGTTTGTAGATGTAGGATGAAGATCAGCCTCTCCTGTTGAGATGTAGAGTAAGATCAGTCTCTCCGTGTTTGTAGATGTAGGATGTAAGATCAGCCTCTACGTGTTTGTAGATGTAGATGTAAGATCAGCCTCTACGTGTTTGTAGATGTAGGATGTAAGATCCTCTCTGTTTGTAGATGTGGATGAGATCGGTCTCTCCGTGTTTGTAGATGTAGGATGTAAGATCAGCCTCTACGTGTTTGTAGATGTGGGATGTATGATCGGTCTCTCCGTGTTTATAGAAGTAGGATGTAAGACAGTCTCTCCGTGTTTGTAGATGTAGGATGTAAGATCAGCCTCTACGTGTTTGTAGATGTAGGATGTAAGATCGATCTCTACGTGTTTGCAGATGTAGGATGTAAGATCAGCCTCTACGTGTTTGTAGATGTAGGATGTAAGATCGATCTCTACGTGTTTGCAGATGTAGGATGTAAGATCAGCCTCTACGTGTTTGTAGATGTAGGATGTAAGATCGATCTCTAAGTGTTTGCAGATGTAGGATGTAAGATCAGCCTCTACGTGTTTGTAGATGTAGGATGTAAGATCGGTCTCTACGTGTTTGTAGATGTAGGATGTAAGATCGGTCTCTACGTGTTTGTAGATGTAGGATGTAAGATCGGCCTCTACGTGTATGGAGATGTGGGATGGAAGATCGGTCTCTCCGTGTTTGGAGATGTGGGATGTAAGATCGGTCTCTCCGTGTTTGTAGATGTGGGATGTAAGATCAGCCTCTCCGTGTTTGAATGTGGGATGTAGATCGGTCTCTCCGTGTTTGTAGATGTAGGATGTAAGATCAGCCTCTCCGTGTTTGTAGATGTATGATGTAAGATCGGTCTCTACGTGTTTGTAGATGTGGGATGTAAGATCAGCCTCTACGTGTTTGTAGATGTAGGATGTAAGATCGGCCTCTACGTGTTTGTAGATGTAGGATGTAAGATCGGTCTCTACGTGTTTGTAGATGTAGGATGTAAGATCAGCCTCTACGTGTTTGTAGATGTAGGATGTAAGATCGGTCTCTACGTGTTTGTAGATGTAGGATGTAAGATCGGTCTCTACATGTTGGAGATGTAGATGAAGATCAGTCTCTACGTGTTTGGAGATGTGGGATGTAAGATCAGCCTCTACATGTGTGGAGATGTAGGATGTAAGATCGGTCTCTACGTGTTTGGAGATGTGGGATGTAAGATCAGCCTCTACATGTGTGGAGATGTATGATGGAAGATCAGTCTCTACGTGTGTGGAGATGTAGGATGTAAGATCGGTCTCTACATGTTGGAGATGTAGGATGTAAGATCGGTCTCTACGTGTGTGGAGATGTGGGATGGAAGATCGGTCTCTCCGTGTTTGGAGATGTGGGATGTAAGATCGGTCTCTACGTGTTTGTAGATGTGGGATGTAATATCGGTCTCTACGTGTTTGTAGATGTAGGATGTAAGATCGGTCTCTCCGTGTGTGGAGATGTGGGATGGAAGATCTGTATTCCTGTTTGAAGATGTGGGTGGAAAACCGGTCTCCGTTTTGAAATGTGGTGAAACCGGTCTCCGTGTATGGAGATGTGGGATGGAAGACCCGGTCTCCGTGTATGGAGATGTGGGGTGAAGACCGGTCTCCGTGTATGGAGATGTGGGATGTAAGATCGGTCTCTCCGTGTTTGGAGATGTGGGATGTAAGATCGATCTCTCCGTGTTTGGAGATGTGGGATGTATGATCGATCTCTCCGTGTTTGGAGATGTAGGATGTAAGATCGGTCTCTACGTGTTTGTAGATGTAGGATGTAAGATCAGTCTCTCCGTGTTTGTAGATGTAGGATGTAAGATCAGCCTCTACGTGTTTGTAGATGTAGGATGTAAGATCAGCCTCTACGTGTTTGTAGATGTAGGATGTAAGATCGGTCTCTACGTGTTTGTAGATGTGGGATGGAAGATCGGTATCTACGTGTTTGTAGATGTGGGATGTAAGATCGGTCTCTACGTGTTTGTAGATGTAGGATGGAAGATCGGTCTCTCCGTGTTTGAAGATGTGGGATGTAAGATCGGTCTCTCCGTGTTTGTAGATGTAGGATGTAAGATCGGTCTCTACGTGTTTGTAGATGTAGGATATAAGATCGGTCATTACATGTGTGGAGATGTAGGATGGAAGATCAGTCTCTACGTGTGTGGAGATGTGGGATGTAAGATCGGTCTCTACATGTGTGGAGATGTAGGATGGAAGATCGGTCTCTCCGTGTTTGGAGATGTAGGATGTAAGATCAGCCTCTACGTGTTTGTAGATGTATGATGTAAGATCGGTCTCTACGTGTTTGTAAATGTGGGATGTAACATCGGTCTCTACGTGTTTGTAGATGTAGGATGTAAGATCGGCCTCTACGTGTTTGTAGATGTAGGATGTAAGATCGGTCTCTACGTGTTTGTAGATGTAGGATGTAAGATCAGCCTCTACGTGTTTGTAGATGTTGGATGTAAGATCGGTCTCTACGTGTTTGTAGATGTGGGATGGAAGATCGGTCTCTACTTTTTTGTAGATGTAGGATGTAATATCGGTCTCTACGTGTTTGTAGATGTAGGATGGAAGATCGGTCTCTACATGTTTGTAGATGTAGGATGTAAGATCGGTCTCTACGTGTTTGTAGATGTAGGATGTAAGATCGGTCTCTGCATGTTTGTAGATGTGGTATGGAAGATCGGTCTCTCCGTGTTTGGAGATGTGGGATGGAAGATCAGCCTCTACGTGTTTGTAGATGTAGGATGTAAGATCAGCCTCTACGTGTTTGTAGATGTAGGATGTAAGATCGGTCTCTACGTGTTTGTAGATGTGGGATGGAAGATCGGTCTCTACGTGTTTGTAGATGTGGATGGAAGATCGGTCTCTCCGTGTTTGGAGATGTGGGATGTAAGATCGGTCTCTCCGTGTTTGGAGATGTGGGATGGAAGATCGGTCTCTCCGTGTTTGGAGATGTGGGATGGAAGATCGGTCTCTCCGTGTTTGGAGATGTGGGATGTAAGATCGGTCTCTCCGTGTTTGTAGATGTGGGATGTAAGATCGATCTCTCCGTGTTTGGAGATGTGAGATGGAAGATCAGTCTCTCCATGTTTGTAGATGTGGGATGTAAGATCGGTCTCTCCGTGTTTGAGAGTGGGATGAAGATCGGTCTCTCCTGTTTGAGATGGATGAAGATCGCTCTCCTTTTGAGATGTGGGTGAGATCGGTCTCTCCTGTTTGAAAAAACCCCCAAAAAACCCCCAAAAAACATCTCTCCGTGTTTGAGATGTGGATCTCTCTCCTGTTTGAGATTGGGATGAAGATCGTATTCGTTTTGAGATTGGGATGTAAGTCGTTCTCCGTGTTTGAGATGTGGGATGAAGACCCCAAAAAACCCCTTGTAGATGTGGGATGTAAGATCAGCCTCTCCGTGTTTGTAGATGTGGGATGTAAGATCGGTCTCTCCGTGTTTGTAGATGTAGGATGTAAGATCAGCCTCTCCTTGTTTGTAGATGTGGGATGTATGATCGGTCTCTCCGTGTTTGTAGATGTAGGATGTAAGATCAGCCTCTACGTGTTTGTAGATGTAGGATGTAAGATCAGTCTCTCCGTGTTTGGAGATGTAGGATGTAAGATCGGTCTCTCCGTGTTTGTAGATGTGGGATGTAAGATCGATCTCTCCGTGTTTATAGATGTAGGATGTAAGATCAGTCTCTCCGTGTTTGTAGATGTAGGATGTAAGATCAGCCTCTACGTGTTTGTAGATGTGGGATGGAAGATCGGTCTCTACGTGTTTGTAGATGTGGGATGTAAGATCAGCCTCTCCGTGTTTGTAGATGTAGGATGTAAGATCAGCCTCTCCGTGTTTGTAGATGTAGCATGTAAGATCAGTCTCTCCCTGTTTGTAGATGTGGGATGTATGATCGATCTCTCCGTGTTTATAGATGTAGGATGTAAGATCAGTCTCTTCGTGTTTGTAGATGTAGAATGTAAGATCAGCCTCTACGTGTTTGTAGATGTAGGATGTAAGATCGATCTCTACGTGTTTGTAGATGTAGGATGTAAGATCAGTCTCTTCGTGTTTGTAGATGTAGAATGTAAGATCAGCCTCTACGTGTTTGTAGATGTAGGATGTAAGATCGGTCTCTACGTGTTTGTAGATGTAGGATGTAAGATCGGTCTCTACGTGTTTGTAGATGTAGGATGGAAGATCGGTCTCTACGTGTTTGTAGATGTGGGATGGAAGATCGGTCTCTACGTGTTTGGAGATGTGGGATGTAAGATCGGTCTCTCCGTGTTTGGAGATGTGGGATGGAAGATCGGTCTCTCCGTGTTTGGAGATGTGGGATGGAAGATCGGTCTCTCCGTGTTTGGAGATGTGGGATGTAAGATCGGTCTCTCCGTGTTTGAAGATGTGGGATGTAAGATCGGTCTCTCCGTGTTTGGAGATGTGAGATGGAAGATCAGTCTCTACGTGTTTGTAGATGTGGGATGTAAGATCGGTCTCTCCGTGTTTGGAGATGTGGGATGGAAGATCGGTCTCTCCGTGTTTGGAGATGTGCGATGGAAGATCGGTCTCTCCGTGTTTGGAGATGTGGGGTGGAAGATCGGTCTCTCCATGTTTGGAGATGTGGGATGTAAGATCGGTCTCTCCATGTTTGGAGATGTAGAATGTAATATCGGTCTCTCCGTGTTTGTAGATGTGGGATGTAAGATCGATCTCTACGTGTTTGGAGATGTGCGATCTCTCCTCCGTGTTTGGAGATGTGGGATGTAAGATCGGTATCTACGTGTTTGTAGATATGGGATGTAAGATCGGTATCTCCGTGTTTGTAGATGTGGGATGTAAGATCGGTCTCAACATGTTTGTAGATGTGTAGATGTGGGATGTAAGATCGGTCTCAACATGTTTGTAGATGTGGGATGTAAGATCAGCCTCTCCGTGTTTGTAGATGTGGGATGTATGATCAGCCTCTCCGTGTTTGTAGATGTGGGATGTAATATCAGCCTCTCCGTGTTTGTAGATGTGGGATGTATGATCGGTCTCTCCGTTTTTGTAGATGTAGGATGTAAGATCAGCCTCTACGTGTTTGTAGATGTAGGATGTAAGATCAGTCTCTCCGTATTTGGAGAAGTAGGATGTAAGATCAGTCTCTCCGTGTTTGTAGATGTGGGATGTATGATCGATCTCTCCGTGTTTATAGATGTAGGATGTAAGATCAGCCTCTACTTTTTTGTAGATGTAGGATGTAAGATCAGCCTCTACGTGTTTGTAGATGTAGGATGTAAGATCGGTCTCTAGGTGTTTGTAGATGTGGGATGGAAGATCGGTATCTACGTGTGTGTAGATGTTGGATGGAAGATCGGTCTCTACCTGTTTGTAGATGTAGGATGTAAGATCGGTCTCTACATGTTTGGAGATGTGGGATGGAAGATCGGTCTCTCCGTGTGTGGAGATGTGGGATGTAAGATCGGTTTCTACGAGTTTGGAGATGTGGGATGGAAGATCGGTCTCTCCGTGTTTGGAGATGTGGGATGTAATATCGGTCTCTACGTGTTTGTAGATGTAGGATGTAAGATCGGTCTCTACATGTGTGGAGATGTAGGATGGAAGATCGGTCTCTCCGTGTTTGGAGATGTGGGATGGAAGATAGGTCTCCTCGTATGTGGAGATGTGGGATGTAAGATCGGTCTCTACGAGTTTGAAGATGTGGGATGGAAGATCGGTCTCTCTGTGTTTGGAGATGTGGGATGTAATATAGGTCTCTACGTGTTTGTAGATGTAGGATGTAAGATCGGTCTCTACATGTGTGGAGATGTAGGATGGAAGATCGGTCTCTCCGTGTGTGGAGATGTGAGATGGAAGATCGGTCTCTCCGTGTTTGTAGATGTGGGATGGAAGATCGGTCTCTCCGTGTTTGGAGATGTGGGATGGAAGATCGGTCTCTCCGTGTTTGGAGATGTGGGATGAAATCGGTCTCTACGTGTTTGTAGATGTAGGATGTAAGATCGGTCTCTACATGTGTGGAGATGTAGGATGGAAGATCGGTCTCTCCGTGTTTGGAGATGTGGGATGGAAGATCGGTCTCTCCGTGTTTTGGAGATGTGGGATGGAAGATCGGTCTCTCCGTGTTTGGAGATGTGGGATGGAAGATCGGTCTCTCCGTGTTTGGAGATGTGGGATTTAAGATCGGTCTCTCCGTGTTTGTAGATGTAGGATGTAAGATCGGTCTCTACGTGTTTGTAGATGTGGGATGTAAGATCGGTCTCAACATGTTTGTAGATGTAGGATGTAAGATCGGTCTCTACATGTTTGGAGATGTGGTATGGAAGATCGGTCTCTCCGTGTTTGGAGATGTGGGATGGAAGATCGGTCTCTCCGTGTTTGGAGATGTGGGATGGAAGATCGGTCTCTCCGTGTGTGGAGATGTGGGATGTAAGATCGGTCTCAACATGTTTGTAGATGTGGGATGTAAGATCCAACTCTCCGTGTTTGTAGATGTAGGATGTAAGATCAGCCTCTCCTTGTTTGTAGATGTGGGATGTATGATCGGTCTCTCCGTGTTTGTAGATGTGGGATGTAAGATCAGCCTCTCCGTGTTTGTAGATGTGGGATGTATGATCGGTCTCTCCGTGTTTATAGAAGTAGGATGTAAGAGCAGTCTCTCCGTGTTTGTAGATGTAGGATGTAAGATCAGCCTCTACGTGTTTGTAGATGTAGGATGTAAGATCGATCTCTACGTGTTTGCAGATGTAGGATGTAAGATCAGCCTCTACGTGTTTGTAGATGTAGGATGTAAGATCGATCTCTACGTGTTTGCAGATGTAGGATGTAAGATCAGCCTCTACGTGTTTGTAGATGTAGGATGTAAGATCGATCTCTACGTGTTTGCAGATGTAGGATGTAAGATCAGCCTCTACGTGTTTGTAGATGTAGGATGTAAGATCGGTCTCTACGTGTTTGTAGATGTAGGATGTAAGATCGGTCTCTACGTGTTTGTAGATGTAGGATGTAAGATCAGCCTCTACGTGTATGGAGATGTGGGATGGAAGATCGGTCTCTCCGTGTTTGGAGATGTAGGATGTAAGATCAGCCTCTCCGTGTTTGTAGATGTAGGATGTAAGATCAGCCTCTCCGTGTTTGTATATGTGGGATGTATGTTAGGTCTCTCCGTGTTTGTAGATGTAGGATGTAAGATCAGCCTCTCCGTGTTTGTAGATGTATGATGTAAGATCGGTCTCTACGTGTTTGTAAATGTGGGATGTAACATCAGCCTCTACGTGTTTGTAGATGTAGGATGTAAGATCGGCCTCTACGTGTTTGTAGATGTAGGATGTAAGATCGGTCTCTACGTGTTTGTAGATGTAGGATGTAAGATCAGCCTCTACGTGTTTGTAGATGTAGGATGTAAGATCGGTCTCTACGTGTTGGAGATGTAGGATGTAAGATCGGTCTCTACGTGTGTGGAGATGTGGGATGTAAGATCAGCCTCTACATGTGTGGAGATGTATGATGGAAGATCAGTCTCTCCGTGTTTGTAGATGTAGGATGTAAGATCAGCCTCTCCGTGTTTGTAGATGTAGGAGGTAAGATCAGTCTCTCCGTGTTTGTAGATGTAGGATTTAAGATCAGTCTCTCCGTGTTTGTAGATGTAGAATGTAAGATCAGCCTCTACGTGTTTGTAGATGTAGGATGTAAGATCAGCCTCTACGTGTTTGTAGATGTAGGATGTAAGATCGATCTCTACGTGTTTGTAGATGTGGGATGGAAGATCGGTCTCTACGTGTTTGTAGATGTAGGATGTAAGATCGGTCTCTACGTGTTTGTAGATGTAGGATGGAAGATCGGTCTCTACATGTTTGTAGATGTAGGATATAAGATCGGTCTCTACGTGTTTGTAGATGTAGGATGTAAGTTCGGTCTCTATATGTGTGGAGATGTGGGATGGAAGATCGGTCTCTCCGTGTTTGGAGATGTGGGATGGAAGATCGGTCTCTCCGTGTTTGGAGATGTGTGATGGAAGATCGGTCTCTCCGTGTTTGGAGATGTGGGATGTAAGATCGGTCTCTACGAGTTTGGAGATGTGGGATGGAGATCGGTCTCTCCGTGTTTGGAGATATGGGATGTAATATCGGTCTCTACGTGTTTGTAGATGTAGGATGTAAGATCGGTCTCTACATGTGTGGAGATGTAGGATGGAAGATTGGTCAATCCGTGTTTGGAGATGTGGGATGGAAGATCGGTCTCTCCGTGTTTGGAGATGTGGGATGGAAGATCGATCTCTCCGTGTGTGGAGACCTGGGATGCAAGGTCGATCTCTACGAGTTTGGAGATGTGGGATGGAAGATCGGTCTCTCCGTGTGTGGAGATGTGGGATGGAAGATCGGTCTCTCCGTGTTTGGAGATGTAGGATGTAAGATCGGTCTCTACGTGTTTGTAGATGTAGGATGTAAGATCGGTCTCTACGTGTTTGTAGATGTGGGATGGAAGATCGGTCTCTCCGTGTTTGGAGATGTAGGATGGAAGATCGGTCTCTACGTGTTTGTAGATGTAGGATGTAAGATCGGTCTCTACGTGTTTGTAGATGTAGGATGTAAGATCGGTCTCTACGTGTTTGTAGATGTAGGATGTAAGATCGGTCTCTACGTGTTTGTAGATGTAGGATGTAAGATCGGTCTCTACGTGTTTGTAGATGTAGGATGTAAGATCGGTCTCTACATGTTTGTAGATGTAGGATGGAAGATCGGTCTCTCCGTGTTTGGAGATGTGGGATGTAAGATCGGTCTCTCCGTGTTTGGAGATGTGGGATGGAAGATCGGTCTCTCCGTGTTTGGAGATGTGGGATGGAAGATCGGTCTCTCCGTGTTTGGAGATGTGGGATGGAAGATCGGTCTCTCCGTGTTTGGAGATGTGGGATGTAAGATCGGTCTCTACATGTTTGTAGATGTAGGATGTAAGATCGGTCTCTCCGTGTTTGTAGATGTGGGATGTAAGATCGGTCTCTCCGTGTTTGGAGATGTAGGATGTAAGATCGGTCTCTACGTGTTTGTAGATGTGGGATGTAATATCGGTCTCTACGTGTTTGTAGATGTAGGATGTAAGATCGGTCTCTCCGTGTTTGGAGATGTGGATAAGATCGGTCTCTCCGTGTTTGAGATGTGGATGGAAAATCGGTCTCCGTGTTTGAAGATGTGGGATGAAGGTCTTGGAGATGTGGGATGGAAGACGGTCTCCGTTTGGAGATGGGATGAAGACCGTCTCCGAGTTTGGAGATGTGGGATGGAAGATCGGTCTCTCCGTGTTTGGAGATGTGGGATGTAAGATCGGTCTCTCCGTGTTTGGAGATGTGGGATGGAAGATCGGTCTCTCCGTGTTTGGAGATGTGGGATGTAAGATCGGTCTCTACGTGTTTGTAGATGTGGGATGTAAGATCGGTCTCTCCGTGTTTGTAGATGTAGGATGTAAGATCAGCCTCTACGTGTTTGTAGATGTGGGATGTAAGATCAGCCTCTACGTGTTTGTAGATGTAGGATGTAAGATCGGTCTCTACGTGTTTGTAGATGTGGGATGGAAGATCGGTATCTACGTGTTTGTAGATGTGGGATGTAAGATCGGTCTCTACGTGTTTGTAGATGTAGGATGGAAGATCGGTCTCTCCGTGTTTGTAGATGTGGGATGTAAGATCGGTCTCTCCGTGTTTGTAGATGTAGGATGTAAGATCGGTCTCTACGTGTTTGTAGATGTAGGATATAAGATCGGTCACTACATGTGTGGAGATGTAGGATGGAAGATCAGTCTCTACGTGTGTGGAGATGTGGGATGTAAGATCGGTCTCTACATGTGTGGAGATGTAGGATGGAAGATCGGTCTCTCCGTGTTTGGAGATGTGGGATGTAAGATCAGCCTCTACGTGTTTGTAGATGTAGATGTAAGATCCTCTACGTGTTTGTAAAGTGGGATGTAACATCCCTCACGTGTTTGTAGATGTGGATGTAAGATCGGCCTCTACGTGTTTGTAGATGTAGGATGTAAGATCGGTCTCTACGTGTTTGTAGATGTAGGATGTAAGATCAGCCTCTACGTGTTTGTAGATGTTGGATGTAAGATCGGTCTCTACGTGTTTGTAGATGTGGGATGGAAGATCGGTCTCTACTTTTTTGTAGATGTAGGATGTAATATCGGTCTCTACGTGTTTGTAGATGTAGGATGTAAGATCGGTCTCTACATGTTTGTAGATGTAGGATGTAAGATCGGTCTCTACGTGTTTGTAGATGTAGGATGTAAGATCGGTCTCTCCATGTTTGTAGATGTGGGATGGAAGATCGGTCTCTCCGTGTTTGGAGATGTGGGAAAACACCGTGTTTGTAGATGTAGGATGTAAGATCAGCCTCTACTGTTTGTAGATGTAGGATGTAAGATCGGTCTCTACGTGTTTGTAGATGTAGGATGTAAGATCGGTCTCTACCTGTTTGTAGATGTAGGATGGAAGATCGGTCTCCCCGTATGTGGAGATGTGGGATGTAAGATCGGTCTCTACGAGTTTGAAGATGTGGGATGGAAGATCGGTCTCTCCGTGTTTGGAGATGTGGGATGTAATATCGGTCTCTCGTGTTTGTAGATGTAGGATGTAAGATCGGTCTCTACATGTGTGGATATGTAGGATGGAAGATCGGTCTCTCCGTGTTTAGATGTAGGATGGAAGATCGGTCTCTCCGTGTTTGTAGATGTAGGATTTAAGATCAGCCTCTCCGTGTTTGTAGATGTAGGATGTAAGATCGGTCTCTACGTGTTTATAGAAGTAGGATGTAAGATCAGTCTCTCCGTGTGTGTAGATGTAGGATGTAAGATCAGCCTCTACGTGTTTGTAGATGTAGGATGTAAGATCAGCCTCTACGTGTTTGTAGATGTAGGATGTAAGATCGATCTCTACGTGTTTGCAGATGTGGGATGGAAGATCGGTCTCTACATGTTTGGAGATGTGGTATGGAAGATCGGTCTCTCCGTGTGTGGAGATGTGGGATGGAAGATCGGTCTCTCCGTGTTTGGAGATGTGGGATGGAAGATCGGTCTCTACGTGTGTGGAGATGTGGGATGTAAGATCGGTCTCAACATGTTTATAGATGTAGGATGTAAGATCAGTCTCTACGTGTTTGGAGATGTAGGATGTAAGATCAGTCTCTACGTGTTTGTAGATGTGGGATGTTTGATCGATCTCTCCGTGTGTATAGATGTAGGATGTAAGATCAGTCTCTCCGTGTTTGTAGATGTAGGATGTAAGATCAGCCTCTACTTGTTTGTAGATGTAGGATGTAAGATCAGCCTCTACGTGTTTGTAGATGTAGGATGTAAGATCAGTCTCTCCGTGTTTGGAGATGTAGGATGTAAGATCGGTCTCTACGTGTTTGTAGATGTGGGATGGAAGACCGGTCTCTACCTGTTTGTAGATGTGGGATGTAAGATCAGCCTCTCCGTGTTTGTAGATGTAGGATGTAAGATCAGCCTCTCCGTGTTTGTAGATGTAGCATGTAAGATCAGTCTCTCCGTGTTTGTAGATGTAGGATGTATGATCGAGCTCTCCGTGTTTATAGATGTAGGATGTAAGATCAGTCTCTCCGTGTTTGTAGATGTAGAATGTAAGATCAGCCTCTACGTGTTTGTAG
>JABXNX010003908.1:0-20283 GCA_014843695.1 Archivesica marissinica
TACCCCACCACCTGTCCTCTACTCACCTACCATCCACTACCCCACCATACCCATCCACCCTGTCCTCTACTCACCTACCATCCCCTACCCCACCATACCCATCCACCCTGTCCTCTACTCACCCACCATACCCATCCACCCTGTCCTCTACTCACCTACCCCACCATACCCATCCACCCTGTTCTCTACTCACCTACCATCCCCTACCCCACCATACCCATCCACCCTGTCCTCTACTCACCTACCCACCATACCCATCCACCCTGTCCTCTACTCACCTACCATCCCCTACCCACCATACCCATCCACCCTGTCCGCTACTCACCCACCATACCCATCCACCCTGTCCTCTACTCACCTACCCCACCATACCCATCCACCCTGTTCTCTACCATCCCCTACCCCACCATACCCATCCACCCTGTCCTCTACTCACCTACCCCACCATACCCATCCACCCTGTTCTCTACTCACCTACCATCTCCTACCCCACCATACCCATCCACCCTGTTCTCTACTCACCTACCCCACCATACCCATCCACCCTGTCCTCTACTCACCTACCATCCCCTACCCCACCATACCCATCCACCCTGTCCTCTACTCACCTACCATCCCCTACCCCACCATACCCATCCACCCTGTCCTCTACACGGATATAACCACTATGGTGTATACACGGATATAACCACTATGGTGTATACCTGCATACACGGATATAACCACTATGGTGTATACACGGATATAACCACTATGGTGTATACACAGATATAACCACTATGGTGTATACACGGATATAACCACTATGGTGTATACACGGATATAACCACTATGGTGTATACACGGATATAACCACTATGGTGTATACACGGATATAACCACTATGGTGTATACATGGATATAACCACTATGGTGTATACACGGATATAACCACTATGGTGTATACACAGGATATAACCACTATGGTGTATACATGGATATAACCACTATGGTGTATACACGGATATAACCACTATGGTGTATACACGGATATAACCACTATGGTGTATACACGGATATAACCACTATGGTGTATACACGGATATAACCACTATGGTGTATACATACGGATATAACCACTATGGTGTATACACGGATATAACCACTATGGTGTATACACGGATATAACCACTATGGTGTATACACGGATATAACCACTATGGTGTATACACGGATATAACCACTATGGTGTATACACGGATATAACCACTATGGTGTATACACGGATATAACCACTATGGTGTATACATGGATATAACCACTATGGTGTATACACGGATATAACCACTATGGTGTATACACGGATATAACCACTATGGTGTATACATACGGATATAACCACTATGGTGTATACACGGATATAACCACTATGGTGTATACACGGATATAACCACTATGGTGTATACACGGATATAACCACTATGGTGTATACATGGATATAACCACTATGGTGTATACACGGATATAACCACTATGGTGTATACATGGATATAACCACTATGGTGTATACATGGATATAACCACTATGGTGTATACAAGGATATAACCACTATGGTGTATACACAGATATAACCACTATGGTGTATACACGGATATAACCACTATGGTGTATACAAGGATATAACCACTATGGTGTATACACGGATATAACCACTATGGTGTATACACAGATATAACCACTATGGTGTATACATGGATATAACCACTATGGTGTATACCTGCATACACGGATATAACCACTATGGTGTATACACGGATATAACCACTATGGTGTATACATGGATATAACCACTATGGTGTATACACGGATATAACCACTATGGTGTATACATGGATATAACCACTATGGTGTATACAAGGATATAACCACTATGGTGTATACATGGATATAACCACTATGGTGTATACATGGATATAACCACTATGGTGTATACATGGATATAACCACTATGGTGTATACATGGATATAACCACTATGGTGTATACATGGATATAACCACTATGGTGTATACATGGATATAACCACTATGGTGTATACATGGATATAACCACTATGGTGTATACATGGATATAACCACTATGGTGTATACACGGATATAACCACTATGGTGTATACACGGATATAACCACTATGGTGTATACACGGATATAACCACTATGGTGTATACACGGATATAACCACTATGGTGTATACTGATACACGGATATAACCACTATGGTGTATACCTGATACACGGATATAACCACTATGGTGTATACAAGGATATAACCACTATGGTGTATACACGGATATAACCACTATGGTGTATACTGATACACGGATATAACCACTATGGTGTATACACGGATATAACCACTATGGTGTATACAAGGATATAACCACTATGGTGTATACACGGATATAACCACTATGGTGTATACACGGATATAACCACTATGGTGTATACCTGCATACACGGATATAACCACTATGGTGTATACAAGGATATAACCACTATGGTGTATACACAGATATAACCACTATGGTGTATACATGGAAATAACCACTATGGTGTATACATAGATATAACCACTATGGTGTATACATGGATATAACCACTATGGTGTATACATAGATATAACCACTATGGTGTATACATGGATATAACCACTATGGTGTATACCTGCATACACAGATATAACCACTATGGTGTATACACGGATATAACCACTATGGTGTATACAAGGATATAACCACTATGGTGTATACACGGATATAACCACTATGGTGTATACACAGATATAACAACTATGGTGTATACATGGATATAACCACTATGGTGTATACATGGATATAACCACTATGGTGTATACATGGATATAACCACTATGGTGTATACATGGATATAACCACTATGGTGTATACCTTCATACAGATATAACCACTATGGTGTATACACGGATATAACCACTATGGTGTATACAAGGATATAACTACTATGGTGTATACATGGATATAACCACTATGGTGTATACATGGATATAACCACTATGGTGTATACATGGATATAACCACTATGGTGTATACATGGATATAACCACTATGGTGTATACATGGATATAACCACTATGGTGTATACAAGGATATAACCACTATGGTGTATACACGGATATAACCACTATGGTGTATACACGGATATAACCACTATGGTGTATACATGGATATAACCACTATGGTGTATACACGGATATAACCACTATGGTGTATACACGGATATAACCACTATGGTGTATACACGGATATAACCACTATGGTATATACACGGATATAACCATATGGTGTATACTACACGGATATAACCACTATGGTGTATACAGGATATAACCACTATGGTGTATACACGGATATAACCCTATGGTGTATACTGATACACGGATATAACCACTATGGTGTATACCTGCATACACGGATATAACCACTATGGTGTATACAAGGATATAACCACTATGGTGTATACACGGATATAACCACTATGGTGTATACTGCATACACGGATATAACCACTATGGTGTATACAAGGATATAACCACTATGGTGTATACACAGATATAACCACTATGGTGTATACATGGATATAACCACTATGGTGTATACATGGATATAACCACTATGGTGTATACATGGATATAACCACTATGGTGTATACATAGATATAACCACTATGGGATATAACCACTATGGTGTATACACGATATAACCACTATGGTGTATACACGGATATAACCACTATGGTGTATACAGGATATAACCACTATGGTGTATACACGATATAACCCTATGGTGTATACACAGATATAACCACTATGGTGTATACATGGATATAACCACTATGGTGTATACACGGATATAACCACTATGGTGTATACACGGATATAACCACTATGGTGTATACATGGATATAACCACTATGGTGTATACCTGAGATATAACCACTATGGTGTATACACGGATATAACCACTATGGTGTATACAAGGATATAACCACTATGGTGTATACATGGATATAACCACTATGGTGTATACAAGGATATAACCACTATGGTGTATACATGGATATAACCACTATGGTGTATACACGGATATAACCACTATGGTGTATACATGGATATAACCACTATGGTGTATACACGGATATAACACTATGGTGTATACATGGATATAACCACTATGGTGTATACATGGATATAACCACTATGGTGTATACATGGATATAACCACTATGGTGTATACATGGATATAACCACTATGGTGTATACATGGATATAACCACTATGGTGTATACATGGATATAACCACTATGGTGTATACTGATACATGGATATAACCACTATGGTGTATACAAGGATATAACCACTATGGTGTATACCTGCATACATGGATATAACCACTATGGTGTATACATGGATATAACCACTATGGTGTATACACGGATATAACCACTATGGTGTATACACGGATATAACCACTATGGTGTATACACGGATATAACCACTATGGTGTATACACGGATATAACCACTATGGTGTATACACGGATATAACCACTATGGTGTATACACGGATATAACCACTATGGTGTATACACGGATATAACCACTATGGTGTATACACGGATATAACCACTATGGTGTATACACGGATATAACCACTATGGTGTATACATGGATATAACCACTATGGTGTATACATGGATACGGATATAACCACTATGGTGTATACATGGATATAACCACTATGGTGTATACATGGATATAACCACTATGGTGTATACACGGATATAACCACTATGGTGTATACACGGATATAACCACTATGGTGTATACACATGGATATAACCACTATGGTGTATACATGGATATAACCACTATGGTGTATACACGGATATAACCACTATGGTGTATACACGGATATAACCACTATGGTGTATACACGGATATAACCACTATGGTGTATACATGGATATAACCACTATGGTGTATACAGATATAACCACTATGGTGTATACACGGATATAACCACTATGGTGTATACACGGATATAACCACTATGGTGTATACATGGATATAACCACTATGGTGTATACATGGATATAACCACTATGGTGTATACATGGATATAACCACTATGGTGTATACACGGATATAACCACTATGGTGTATACATGGATATAACCACTATGGTGTATACACGGATATAACCACTATGGTGTATACATGGATATAACCACTATGGTGTATACACGGATATAACCACTATGGTGTATACATGGATATAACCACTATGGTGTATACATGGATATAACCACTATGGTGTATACATGGATATAACCACTATGGTGTATACATGGATATAACCACTATGGTGTATACATGGATATAACCACTATGGTGTATACAGGATATAACCACTATGGTGTATACACGGATATAACCACTATGGTGTATACGATATAACCACTATGGTGTATACAGGATATAACCACTATGGTGTATACACGGATATAACCACTATGGTGTATACACGGATATAACCACTATGGTGTATACACGGATATAACCACTATGGTGTATACACGGATATAACCACTATGGTGTATACACGGATATAACCACTATGGTGTATACACGGATATAACCACTATGGTGTATACACGGATATAACCACTATGGTGTATACACGGATATAACCACTATGGTGTATACACGGATATAACCACTATGGTGTATACACGGATATAACCACTATGGTGTATACACGGATATAACCACTATGGTGTATACACGGATATAACCACTATGGTGTATACACGGATATAACCACTATGGTGTATACACGGATATAACCACTATGGTGTATACACGGATATAACCACTATGGTGTATACACGGATATAACCACTATGGTGTATACACGGATATAACCACTATGGTGTATACATGGATATAACCACTATGGTGTATACAGATATAACCACTATGGTGTATACACGGATATAACCACTATGGTGTATACACGGATATAACCACTATGGTGTATACATGGATATAACCACTATGGTGTATACACATGGATATAACCACTATGGTGTATACACGGATATAACCACTATGGTGTATACATGGATATAACCACTATGGTGTATACACGGATATAACCACTATGGTGTATACACGGATATAACCACTATGGTGTATACACGGATATAACCACTATGGTGTATACACGGATATAACCACTATGGTGTATACACGGATATAACCACTATGGTGTATACACGGATATAACCACTATGGTGTATACACGGATATAACCACTATGGTGTATACACGGATATAACCACTATGGTGTATACACGGATATAACCACTATGGTGTATACAGGATATAACCACTATGGTGTATACACGGATATAACCACTATGGTGTATACACGGATATAACCACTATGGTGTATACACGGATATAACCACTATGGTGTATACACGGATATAACCACTATGGTGTATACACGGATATAACCACTATGGTGTATACACGGATATAACCACTATGGTGTATACACGGATATAACCACTATGGTGTATACACGGATATAACCACTATGGTGTATACACGGATATAACCACTATGGTGTATACATGGATATAACCACTATGGTGTATACACGGATATAACCACTATGGTGTATACACGGATATAACCACTATGGTGTATACACGGATATAACCACTATGGTGTATACATGGATATAACCACTATGGTGTATACACGGATATAACCACTATGGTGTATACACGGATATAACCACTATGGTGTATACATGGATATAACCACTATGGTGTATACATGGATATAACCACTATGGTGTATACATGGATATAACCACTATGGTGTATACATGGATATAACCACTATGGTGTATACACGGATATAACCACTATGGTGTATACATGGATATAACCACTATGGTGTATACATGGATATAACCACTATGGTGTATACATGGATATAACCACTATGGTGTATACACGGATATAACCACTATGGTGTATACATGGATATAACCACTATGGTGTATACAGGATATAACCACTATGGTGTATACATGGATATAACCACTATGGTGTATACACGGATATAACCACTATGGTGTATACATGGATATAACCACTATGGTGTATACACGGATATAACCACTATGGTGTATACCTGCATACATGGATATAACCACTATGGTGTATACATGGATATAACCACTATGGTGTATACACGGATATAACCACTATGGTGTATACACGGATATAACCACTATGGTGTATACACATGGATATAACCACTATGGTGTATACATGGATATAACCACTATGGTGTATACACGGATATAACCACTATGGTGTATACACGGATATAACCACTATGGTGTATACACGGATATAACCACTATGGTGTATACACGGATATAACCACTATGGTGTATACACGGATATAACCACTATGGTGTATACACGGATATAACCACTATGGTGTATACACGGATATAACCACTATGGTGTATACACGGATATAACCACTATGGTGTATACACGGATATAACCACTATGGTGTATACACAGATATAACCACTATGGTGTATACACAGATATAACCACTATGGTGTATACACGGATATAACCACTATGGTGTATACATGGATATAACCACTATGGTGTATACATGGATATAACCACTATGGTGTATACATGGATATAACCACTATGGTGTATACACAGATATAACCACTATGGTGTATACATGGATATAACCACTATGGTGTATACACGGATATAACCACTATGGTGTATACACGGATATAACCACTATGGTGTATACATGGATATAACCACTATGGTGTATACAAGGATATAACCACTATGGTGTATACAAGGATATAACAACTATGAATTTCTCGCCACATACATTCAGTGTATGAAGGCAGCATACACCAGTTTGTGTTCAATATTTTACCCACTTCTCAAACATACGATTAGCGAGTATCATCATCTACCCCACCATACCCATCCACCCTATCTACTACTCACCTTACCACTCACGATTAGCGAGTATCATCATCTACCACTCACAATTAGCGAGTATCATCATCTACCACTCACGATTAGCGAGTATCAAGCCGAGAGATTATAAACCTATTCTACAATCTACGTCTCAAGCTTCTGATCGGTTCAACTGAGTGTAAATCTCAGACTCGACCAATCAAATCATTTGAGCTTGAGTCTGAGAAATTGTATGCTCTCCATCTCAGGTCGACATGAAATAACTTGTGAACTTTTCCAGATTGGCATTTGTTGAAGTTTATACAAATTTATTTGAGCTTGATGGCGAAACAAGTTCTTACAACATATTAATCACTCCCCAAGTCCTCATGTAATCCATTGCCATGAGGAAGAGAGAATAGGCAATGTGGAATTTTGCCTAAGCGCACAATCATTACTGCTACAGCTGGACACGAACTTCGTGCCTCTCACATCTATAAGCTGGGCACAAACTCCGAGCCTCTCACATCTATCAGCTGGACACAAACTCCGAGCCTCTCACATCTATCAGCTGGGCACAAACTCCGAGCCTCTCACATCTATCAACTGGACACAAACTCCGAGCCTCTCACATCTATCAACTGGGCACAAACTCCGAGCCTCTCACATCTATCAACTGGGCACAAACTCCGAGCCTCTCACATCTATCAGCTGGGCACAAACTCCTAGCCTCTCACATCTATCAGCTGGGCACAAACTCCGAGCCTCTCACATCTATCAGCTGGGCACAAACTCCTAGCCTCTCACATCTATCAGCTGGGCACAAACTCCGAGTCTCTCACATCTATAAGCTGGGCACAAACTCCGAGCCTCTCACATCTATCAGCTGGACACAAACTCTGTGCCTCTCACATCTATCAGCTGGGCACAAACTCTGTGCCTCTCACATCTATCAGCTGGGCACAAACTCCGAGCCTCACATCTATCAGCTGGGCACGAACTCCGTGCCTCTCACATCTATCAGCTGGACACGAACTCCGGGCCTCTCGCATCTATCAGCTGGGCACGAACTCCGTGCCTCTCACATCTATCAGCTGGACACGAACTCCGGGCCTCTCGCATCTATCAGCTGGGCACGAACTCCGTGCCTCTCACATCTATCAACTGGGCACAAACTCCGAGCCTCTCACATCTATCAACAGCTGGACACAAACTCCGAGCCTCTCACATCTATCAGCTGGGCACAAACTCCGAGCCTCTCACATCTATCAGCTAGGCACAAACTCCGAGCCTCTCACATCTATCAGCTGGGCACAAACTCCGAGCCTCTCACATCTATCAACTGGGCACAAACTCCGAGCCTCTCACATCTATCAGCAGCTGGACACAAACTCCGAGCCTCTCACATCTATCAGCAGCTGAGCACAAACTCCGAGCCTCTCACATCTATAAGCTGGGCACAAACTCCTAGCCTCTCACATCTATCAGCTGGGCACGAACTCTGTAAACTGTTGATTTTTCTAAAACACAATGTAAATTATATTTAATTATTTACAAAAAAGCCATTCCGATATAATGTCTCTAACATTTGTGAACATTTATTTTCAAATGGCGAGCTAGGACATTCAGACAATTGTGCATCAAACCGTACATTGTGCCGACTATATCGAGTTCATCACACACTGAAACAGGGATCGACAAATTACTAATATTTAGATATCCTCAGTGTTGTCTCCTACCCCAGTAACTCGCATTATCTCTTGCTGCACTGAAACACGGTCTTATAGACAGTTACACTCGTATATTTATATTCTGCATATTTTCTGCCAACACTTGTATCACACTTCCTCCCCGGCGGTCTCTAACACAGCCCCGCTAAATGACAAGTCCCAGTAGGACTCCACATTGTGTTTTCTGAATTGTTCGCGGGCAAATGCCTCAGTCGGACACACTTTAAACTTCATCTCTCCAAATGAACGATTTTTCATAGACAGTTACACTCGTATATTTATATTCTGCATATTTTCTGCCAACACTTGTATCACACTTCCTCCCCGGCGGTCTCTAACACAGCCCCGCTAAATGACAAGTCCCAGTAGGACTCCACATTGTGTTTTCTGAATTGTTCGCGGGCAAATGCCTCAGTCGGACACACTTTAAACTTCATCTCTCCAAATGAACGATTTTTCGCCGCACCCTGAAATAACAAATGGTTTGATTTTTGTGTCCGTTATATTTTCAAGTGCGTCTCCATATACAATATCGATATAACATTTTCTCAACGTATCTACGGCACAGAAACCGTATTCATGTCTACCATTATTGGATATAATAGAAAACATTTAGTTTATACAAATTTATGTTAGCTCGATTGCGAAACATGTTCTTACAACTTGATCACTGTCGAGACTTCATTCCTGATGGAATCCATCGCCACGAGGGAGAGAGAAGAGACAATGTGGAATTTAAATGCTTTGCCTAAGGACGATGGATTCCATCAGGAATGCGGTCTCGAGAGTGATTAATATAAGTTGACATAACTTGTTTCGCAATCGAGCTAAAATAAATTTGTATAAACTAGTCAGTAACTAGTGTTATAGCACTCAAATTATGGCACTAACTGTACTAGCCTTCAATTTTAGCTTAGTTTATCTGCAACACATCACCATAGCAATGGAATTAATGTGCACACATCACTTTTAGCCTAAACAATAGGACACTTGCATACAATGCATACCTGGTTGGGACAGTAGTTTACATAGACACGAGGAACCCAGGTAGAACCATCAACTTGCATATGTTACATACAGGTGACACTTGGGGGCAGTATTTTACACACAGGAGACACTTGGGGGCAGTATTTTACATACAGGTGACACTTGGGGGCAGTATTTTACATACAGGTGACACTTTGGGGCAGTATTTTACATACAGGTGACACTTGGGGGCAGTATTTTACATACACAGGAGACACTTGGGGGCAGTATTTTACATACAGGCGACACTTGGGGGCAGTATTTTACATACATGTGACACTTGGGGGCAGTATTTTACATACAGGCGACACTTTGGGGCAGTATTTTACATACAGGTGACACTTGGGGGCAGTATTTTACATACAGGCGACACTTTGGGGCAGTATTTTACATACAGGTGACACTTGGGGGCAGTATTAGGTTGCATTGGTGAGAAGCGAGCATGCTAACCACTGAGCTAATCAGACAGTCTGTTTGTTGTAAATATCCCTTATTACTTACCTCCCAAACTAATACACATTTGTTTCTATTTTCTGTCTCATCTGTGTCGCCATCATCTAGAAAATATGTACGGGGGAATTAAGAGTCTGTCTTTAAGCTTCCAATTTAATCCATTTTCGTTTTGTATACAATGTATATGTAATGTACAATATTATCGAATAAATATGTTTAAACCAAGAGTCTGTTTCATGACGGACAATGGTAGTTGAAGGAACCAAGCTTTCATTAACGACACAGTTGGTGACTACGGCTGAACAGCATACAATTAGTGTGATAGGAAGTCAGTTCCATCTACCGGATATATCATATATAGTTCTAACGTCCCAGCTGGATATATCATATATAGTTCTAACGTCCCAGCTGGATATATCATATATAGTTCTAACGTCCCAGCTGGATATATCATATATAGCTCTAACGTCCCAGCTGGATATATCATATATAGCTCTAACGTCCCAGCTGGATATATCATATATAGCTCTAACGTCCCAGCTGGATATATCATATATAGCTCTAACGTCCCAGCTGGATATATCATATATAGCTCTAACGTCCCAGCTGGATATATCATATATAGTTCTAACATCCCAGCTGGATATATCATATATAGCTCTAACGTCCCAGCTGGATATATCATATATAGTTCTAACTCCCAGCTGGATATATCATATTAGTTCTAACGTCCCAGCTGGATATATTTTGTTTGTGTGGTTTTTTGTCTAACGTCCCAGCTGGATATATCATATATAGCTCTAACTCCAGCTGGATATATCATATATAGCTCTAACGTCCCAGCTGGATATATCATATATAGTTCTAACGTCCCAGCTGGATATATCATATATAGTTCTAACGTCCCAGCTGGATATATCATATATAGTTCTAACGTCCCAGCTGGATATATCATATATAGCTCTAACGTCCCAGCTGGATATATCATATATAGCTCTAACGTCCCAGCTGGATATATCATATATAGTTCTAACGTCCCAGCTGGATATATCATATATAGTTCTAACGTCCCAGCTGGATATATCATATATAGTTCTAACGTCCCAGCTGGATATATCATATATAGTTCTAACGTCCCAGCTGGATATATCATATATAGTTCTAACATCCCAGCTGGATATATCATATATAGTTCTAACGTCCTAGCTGGATATATTGTTCTAACGTCCCTACCATGTTTTTTCTTGCGTTGTTTATCCTCGGCCCACTTGATTCTATGCATCATTAAACGTCGAAACTTTCTCTGCTGTCTTGGTCCTGAAAATATTGATCAAGCATGCACTGATCGTTGCCTACGCACAAAAGTCAAGCATGCACTGATCGTTGCCTCCGCACAAAAGTCAAGCATGCACTGATCGTTGCCTCCGCACAAAAGTCAAGCATGCACTGATCGTTGCCTCCGCACAAAAGTCAAGCATGCACTGATCGTTGCCTCCGCACAAAAGTCAAGCATGCACTGATCGTTGCCTCCGCACAAAAGTCAAGCATGCACTGATCGTTGCCTCCGCACAAAAGTCAAGCATGCACTGATCGTTGCCTCCGCACAAAAGTCACTTGGACAGAGATGCACAGAAGGGAGAGAGATGTACAGAAGGGAGAGAGATGTACAGAAGGGAGAGAGATGTACAGAAGGGAGAGAGATGTACAGAAGGGAGAGAGATGCACAGAAGGGAGAGAGATGTACAGAAGGGAGAGAGGTGCATAGTAAGGAGAGAGGAATAGAGGGATGAGATTGGTGTACCACTAGGACACTGCACTGTGCCAAGCTACACCAATGTTCACCACTAGGACACTGCACTGTGCCAAGCTACACCAATGTTCACCACTAGGACACTGCACTGTACCAAGCTGCATCAATGTTCACCACTAGGACACTGCACTGTGACAAGCTACACCAATGTTCACCACTAGGACACTGCACTGTACCAAGCTACACAAATGTTCACCACTAGCACACTGCACTGTACCAAGCTACATCAATGTTCACCACTAGGACACTGCACTGTACCAAGCTACACCAATGTTCACCACTAGGACACTGCAATGTACCATGCTACACCAATGTTCACCACTAGGACACTGCACTGTGCCAAGCTACACCAATGTTCACCACTAGGACACTGCACTGTACCAAGCTACACCAATGTTCAACACTAGGACACAGCGCTGTGCCAAGCTACATCAATGTTCACCACTAGGACACTGCACTGTACCACGCTACACCAATGTTCACCACTAGGACACTGCACTGTGCCAAGCTACACCAATGTTCACCACTAGGACACTGCACTGTACCAAGCTACACCAATGTTCACCACTAGGACACTGCACTGTACCAAGCTACACCATTATTCACCACTAGGACACTGCACTGTACCAAGCTACACCAATGTTCACCACTAGGACACTGCACTGTACCAAGCTACACAACTGTTCACCACTAGGACACTGCACTGTGCCAAGCTACATCAATGTTCACCACTAGGACACTGCACTGTGCCAAGCTACACCAATGTTCACCACTAGGACACTGCACTGTACCAAGCTACACCAATGTTCACCACTAGGACACTGCACTGTGCCAAGCTACACCAATGTTCACCACTAGGACACTGCACTGTACCAAGCTACACCAATGTTCACCACTAGGACACTGCTCTGTGCCAAGCTACACCAATGTTCACCACTAGGACACTGCACTGTGCCAAGCTACATCAATGTTCACCACTAGGACACTGCACTGTGCCAAGCTACACCAATGTTCACCACTAGGACACTGCACTGTGCCAAGCTACACCAATGTTCACCACTAGGACACAGCACTGTGCCAAGCTACACCAATGTTCACCACTAGGACACTGCACTGTACCAAGCTACACCAATGTTCACCACTAGGACACTGCACTGTACCAAGCTACACAACTGTTCACCACTAGGACACTGCACTGTACCAAGCTACACCAATGTTCACCACTAGGACACTGCACTGTACCAAGCTACACAACTGTTCACCACTAGGACACTGCACTGTACCAAGCTACACCACTGTTCACCACTAGGACACTGCACTGTACCAAGCTACACCAATGTTCACAACTAGGACACTGCACTGTGTCAAGCTACACCAATGTTCACCACTAGGACACAGCACTGTGCCAAGCTACACCAATGTTCACCACTAGGACACTGCACTGTGCCAAGCTACACCAATGTTCACCACTAGGACACTGCACTGTACCAAGCTACACCAATGTTCACCAGTAGGACACTGCACTGTACCAAGCTACACCAATGTTCACCACTAGGACACTGCACTGTACCAAGCTACACCAATGTTCACCACTAGGACACTGCACTGTGCCAAGCTACACAACTGTTCACCACTAGGACACTGCACTGTACCAAGCTACACCAATGTTCACCACTAGGACACTGCACTGTACTGTACCAAGCTACACCAATGTTCACCAGTAGGACACTGCACTGTACCAAGCTACACCAATGTTCACCACTAGGACACTGCACTGTACCAAGCTACACCAATGTTCACCACTAGGACACTGCACTGTGCCAAGCTACACCAATGTTCACCACTAGGACACTGCACTGTGCCAAGCTACACCAATGTTCACCACTAGGACACTGCACTGTACCAAGCTACATCAATGTTCACCACTAGGACACTGCACTGTGACAAGCTACACCAATGTTCACCACTAGGACACTGCACTGTACCAAGCTACACAATGTTCACCACTAGCCACTGCACTGTACCAAGCTACATCAATGTTCACCACTAGGACACTGTACTGTACCAAGCTACACCAATGTTCACCACTAGGACACTGCACTGTACCAAGCTACAGCAATGTTCACCACTAGGACACTGCACTGTGCCAAGCTACACCAATGTTCACCACTAGGACACTGCACTGTACCAAGCTACACCAATGTTCACCACTAGGACACTGCACTGTGCCAAGCTACATCAATGTTCACCACTAGGACACTGCACTGTACCACGCTACACCAATGTTCACCACTAGGACACTGCACTGTACCAAGCTACATCAATGTTCACCACTAGGACACTGCACTGTACCAAGCTACACCAATGTTCACCACTAGGACACTGCACTGTACCAAGCTACATCAATGTTCACCACTAGGACACTGCACTGTACCAAGCTACACCAATGTTCACCACTAGGACACTGCACTGTACCAAGCTACAGCAATGTTCACCACTAGGACACTGCACTGTGCCAAGCTACACCAATGTTCACCACTAGGACACTGCACTGTGCCAAGCTACACCAATGTTCACCACTAGGATACTGCACTGTACCAAGCTACACCAATGTTCACCACTAGGACACTGCACTGTGCCAAGCTACACCAATGTTCACCACTAGGACACTGCACTGTACCAAGCTACACCAATGTTCACCACTAGGACACTGCACTGTGCCAAGCTACACCAATGTTCACCACTAGGACACTGCACTGTGCCAAGCTACACCAATGTTCACCACTAGGACACTGCACTGTGCCAAGCTACACCAATGTTCACCACTAGGACACTGCACTGTGCCAAGCTACACCAATGTTCACCACTAGGACACTGCACTGTGCCAAGCTACACCAATGTTCACCACTAGGACACTGCACTGTACCAAGCTACACCAATGTTCACCACTAGGACACTGCACTGTACCAAGCTACACAATGTTCACCACTAGGACACTGCACTGTACCAAGCTACACCAATGTTCACCACTAGGACACTGCACTGTACCAAGCTACACAATGTTCACCACTAGGACACTGCACTGTACCAAGCTACACCAATGTTCACCACTAGGACACTGCACTGTACCAAGCTACACCAATGTTCACCAACTAGGACACTGCACTGTGTCAAGCTACACCAATGTTCACCACTAGGACACTGCACTGTGCCAAGCTACACCAATGTTCACCACTAGGACACTGCACTGTGCCAAGCTACACCAATGTTCACCACTAGGACACTGCACTGTACCAAGCTACACCAATGTTCACCACTAGGACACTGCACTGTACCAAGCTACACCAATGTTCACCACTAGGACACTGCACTGTACCAAGCTACACCAATGTTCACCACTAGGACACTGCACTGTGCCAAGCTACACAATGTTCACCACTAGGACACTGCACTGTTCCAAGCTACACCAATGTTCACCACTAGGACACTGCACTGTTCCAAGCTACACCAATGTTCACCAGTAGGACACTGCACTGTACCAAGCTACACCAATGTTCACCACTAGGACACTGCACTGTACCAAGCTACACCAATGTTCACCACTAGGACACTGCACTGTACCAAGCTACACCAATATTCACCAGTAGGACACTGCACTGTACCAAGCTACACCAATGTTCACCACTAGGACACTGCACTGTACCAAGCTACACCAATGTTCACCACTAGGACACTGCACTGTGCCAAGCTACACCAATGTTCACCACTAGGACACTGCACTGTACCAAGCTACACCAATGTTCACCACTAGGACACTGCACTGTACCAAGCTACACCAATGTTCACCACTAGGACACTGCACTGTGCCAAGCTACACCAATGTTCACCACTAGGACACTGCACTGTACCAAGCTACACCAATGTTCACCACTAGGACACTGCACTGTGCCAAGCTACACCAATGTTCACCACTAGGACACTGCACTGTGCCAAGCTACACAAATGTTCACCACTAGGACACTGCACTGTACCAAGCTACATCAATGTTCACCACTAGGACACTGCACTGTACCAAGCTACACCAATGTTCACCACTAGGACACTGCACTGTACCAAGCTACATCAATGTTCACCACTAGGACACTGCACTGTACCAAGCTACACCAATGTTCACCACTAGGACACTGCACTGTACCAAGCTACATCAATGTTCACCACTAGGACACTGCACTGTGCCAAGCTACACCAATGTTCACCACTAGGACACAGCACTGTGCCAAGCTACACCAATGTTCACCACTAGGACACTGCACTGTGCCAAGCTACACAAATGTTCACCACTAGGACACTGCACTGTGCCAAGCTACACCAATGTTCAACACTAGGACACTGCACTGTGCCAAGCTACACCAATGTTCACCACTAGGATACTGCACTGTACCAAGCTACACCAATGTTCACCACTAGGACACTGCACTGTGCCAAGCTACACCAATGTTCACCAGTAGGACACTGCTCTATGCCAAGCTACACCAATGTTCACCAGTAGGACCCTGCTCTGTGCCAAGCTACACCAATGTTCACAACTAGGACACTGCACTGTCAAGCTACACCAATGTTCACCACTAGGACACTGCACTGTGCCAAGCTACACCAATGTTCACCACTAGGACACTGCACTGTGCCAAGCTACACCAATGTTCACCACTAGGACACTGCACTGTACCAAGCTACACCAATGTTCACCACTAGGACACTGCACTGTACCAAGCTACACCAATGTTCACCACTAGGACACTGCACTGTACCAAGCTACACCAATGTTCACCACTAGGACACTGCACTGTACCAAGCCACACCAATGTTCACCACTAGGACACTGCACTGTACCAAGCTACACCATTATTCACCACTAGGACACTGCACTGTACCAAGCTACACCAATGTTCACCACTAGGACACTGCACTGTACCAAGCTACATAACTGTTCACCACTAGGACACTGCACTGTGCAAAGCTACACAAATGTTCACCACTAGGACACTGCACTGTGCCAAGCTACATCAATGTTCACCACTACGACACTGCACTGTGCCAAGCTACACCAATGTTCACCACTAGGACACTGCACTGTACCAAGCTACACCAATGTTCACCACTAGGACACTGCACTGTGCCAAGCTACACCAATGTTCACCACTAGGACACTGCACTGTACCAAGCTACACCAATGTTCACCACTAGGACACTGCACTGTACCAAGCTACACCATTATTCACCACTAGGACACTGCACTGTACCAAGCTACACCAATGTTCACCACTAGGACACTGCACTGTACCAAGCTACATAACTGTTCACCACTAGGACACTGCACTGTGCAAAGCTACACAAATGTTCACCACTAGGACACTGCACTGTGCCAAGCTACACCAATGTTCACCACTAGGACACTGCACTGTACCAAGCTACACAACTGTTCACCACTAGGACACTGCACTGTACGAAGCTACACCAATGTTCACCACTAGGACACTGCACTGTACCAAGCTACACCAATGTTCACAACTAGGACACTGCACTGTGTCAAGCTACACCAATGTCCACCACTAGGACACTGCACTGTGCCAAGCTACACCAATGTTAACCACTAGGACACTGCACTGTACCAAGCTACACCAATGTTCACCAGTAGGACACTGCACTGTACCAAGCTACACCAATGTTCACCACTAGGACACTGCACTGTACCAAGCTACACCAATGTTCACCACTAGGACACTGCACTGTACCAAGCTACACAACTGTTCACCACTAGGACACTGCACTGTACCAAGCTACACCAATGTTCACCACTAGGACACTGCACTGTACCAAGCTACACCAATGTTCACAACTAGGACACTGCACTGTGTCAAGCTACACCAATGTCCACCACTAGGACACTGCACTGTGCCAAGCTACACCAATGTTAACCACTAGGACACTGCACTGTACCAAGCTACACCAATGTTCACCAGTAGGACACTGCACTGTACCAAGCTACACCAATGTTCACCACTAGGACACTGCACTGTGCCAAGCTACACCAATGTTCACCACTAGGACACTGCACTGTGCCAAGCTACACCAATGTTCACCACTAGGACACTGCACTGTGCCAAGCTACACAAATGTTCACCACTAGGACACTGCACTGTGCCAAACTACACCAATGTTCACCACTAGGACACTGCACTGTGCCAAGCTACACCAATGTTCACCACTAGGATACTGCACTGTACCAAGCTACACCAATGTTCACCACTAGGACACTGCACTGTGCCAAGCTACACCAATGTTCACCAGTAGGACACTGCTCTGTGCCAAGCTACACCAATGTTCACCAGTAGGACCCTGCTCTGTGCCAAGCTACACCAATGTTCACAACTAGGACACTGCACTGTGTCAAGCTACACCAATGTTCACCACTAGGACACTGCACTGTGCCAAGCTACACCAATGTTCACCACTAGGACACTGCACTGTACCAAGCTACACCAATGTTCACCACTAGGACACTGCACTGTACCAAGCTACACCAATGTTCACCACTAGGACACTGCACTGTACCAAGCTACACCAATGTTCACCACTAGGACACTGCACTGTACCAAGCTACACCAATGTTCACCACTAGGACACTGCACTGTACCAAGCTACACCATTTTCACCACTAGGACACTGCACTGTACCAAGCTACACCAATGTTCACCACTAGGACACTGCACTGTACCAAGCTACACCAATGTTCACCACTAGGACACTGCACTGTGCCAAGCTACACAAATGTTCACCACTAGGACACTGCACTGTACCAAGCTACATCAATGTTCACCACTAGGACACTGCACTGTACCAAGCTACACCAATGTTCACCACTAGGACACTGCACTGTACCAAGCTACACCAATGTTCACCACTAGGACACTGCACTGTGCCAAGCTACACCAATGTTCACCACTAGGACACTGCACTGTACCAAGCTACACCAATGTTCACCACTAGGACACTGCACTGTGCCAAGCTACACAATGTTCACCACTAGGACACTGCACTGTGCCAAGCTACATCAATGTTCACCACTAGGACACTGCACTGTGCCAAGCTACACCAAT
>JABXNX010003909.1:0-20278 GCA_014843695.1 Archivesica marissinica
TGTGGTGTTGATGTGCAGTAGCTTGAGAGATGTGAGCACGCAGGTAATGTGTGGTGTTGCTGTGCAGTAGCTTGAGAGATGTGAGCTTGCATACATAGTGTGGTGTTGATGTGCAGTAGCTTGGGAGATGTGAGCTTGCATGTATAGTGTAGTGTTGATGTGCAGTAGCTTGAGAGATGTGAGCCTGCATGTAATGTGTGGGTGCTTGTGCCGTCGTGGGAGATGTGAGTTGCATGTCTAGTGTGGGGTGATGGCCCGTAGCTTGGGAGATGTGTGCTTGAATGATCGTGTGGTTTGATGTGGCGTCGCTTGGAGATGTAGTCTGCTGGTATCGTAGGTGTTGCTGTGCAGTAGCAAGCGGATTGAGATGGTCTGTTAGTGTGGTCGTGATGTGCCGTAGCTGAGAGCTGTGCACTTGCATGTATGTGTTGTGTTGATGTGCAGTTCGCTGCATGAGCTTGCATGCATTGTGTGGTGTGCTGTGCCGTAGTTGGGAGATGGCGATGTGAGCTGGCAGTCATGTGTGTTGTGGTGTGCAGTAGCTTGGAGATGTGGAGCTTGCCTGTCCTGGTGGTGTGATGTGCAGGCTTGAGCGATGTGGAGATGTCGCTGCATTTAATGTGTGGTGTTAATGTGCAGTAGCTTGGGAGATGTGAGCTTGCTTGTATAGTGTGGCGTTGATGTGCAGTAGATTGAGAGATGTCAGCATGCATGTAATGTGTGGTGTTGCTGTGCAGTAGCTTGGGAGATGTGAGTTTGCATGTATAGTGGGTGTTGATGTGCAGTAGTTTGAGAGATGTGAGCTTGCATGTAATGTGTGGTGTTGATGTGCAGTAGCTTGGGAGATATGAGCTTGCATGTAATGTGTGGTGTTGATGTGCAGTAGCTTGTGATATGTGAGCTTGCATGTTATGTGTGGTGTTGATGTGCAGTAGTTTGAGAGATGTGAACTTGCATGTAATGTGTGGTGTTTGTTAATGTCCAGTAGCTTGGGAGATATGAGCTTGCATGTAATGTGTGTTGTTGATGTGCTGTAGCTTGGGATTGTGGTTGTGTTGTGTGGTGTTGATGTGCAGTAGCTTGAGAGATGTGAGCTTGCATGTAATGTGTGGTGTTGATGTGCAGTGCTTGGGAGATGTGAGCTTGCTTGTAGTGTGTGTTGATGTGGAGTAGCTTGGGAGATGTGAGCTTGCTGTAATGTGTGTTGTGATGTAGAGTGTTGGGATATGAGCTTGTTTGTATAGTGTGTTGTTGATGTGCAGTAGCTTGAGAGATGTGAGCTTTCATGTAATGTGTGGTGTTGATGTGCAGTAGCTTGGTAGATGTGTGCTTGCATGAATAATGTGGTGTTGATGTGCTGTAGCTTGGGAGATGTGAGCTTGCATGTAATGTGTGGTGTTGATGTGCAGTAGCTTGGGAGATGTGAGCTTGCATGTATTGTTTGGTGTTGGTGTTCAGTAGCGTGGGAGATGTGGGCTTGCATGTATGTGTGGTGTTGATGTGCAGTAGTGCTTGGGAGATGTGATCTTGTATGTAATGTGTGTTGTTGATGTGCAGTAGCTTGGGAGATGTGAGCTTGCATGTAATGTGTGGTGTTGATGTGCAGTAGCTTGGGAGATGTGAGCTTGCATGTATAGTGTGTTGGTGTTGATGTGCAGTAGTTTGAGAGATTTGAGTTGAATGTGTGTGTGGTGTTGATGTGCAGTAGTTGGGAGATGTGAGCTGCATGTATTGTGTGGTTGGTGTGATGGCAGTAGCTGGGGATGTGAGCTTGCGTGTAATGTGGTGTTGATGTGCAGTTAGCTTGAGAGAGTGAGATTGATGTAATGTGGTGTTGTATGTTCAGTAGCTTGGGAGATGTGAGGTGATGTATGTGTGGTGTTGATGGAAGTAGCTTGGGAGAGTGAGCTGCAGTAAGTGTGGTGTTGATGTGCAGTACTTGGGAGATGTGGAGCTTGCATGATGTGTGGTGTTGATTGCAGTAGCTTGGGAGATGTGAGCTGTTGTAGAGTGTGTTGTGATGTACAGTAGCTTGAGAGATATGAGCTTGCATGTATAGTGTGGTGTTGATGTGCAGTAGCTTGAGAGATGTGAGCTTGCATGTATTGTGTGGTGTTGATGTGCAGTAGCTTGGGATATGTGAGCTTGCATGTAATGTGTGGTGTTGATGTGCAGTAGCTTGGGAGATGTGAGCTTGCATGTATAGTGTGGTGTTGATGTGCAGTTGCTTGAGAGATGTGAGCTTGCATGTAATGTGTGGTGTTGATGTGCAGTAGCTTGGGAGATGTGAGCTTGCATGTATAGTGTGGTGTTGATGTGCAGTAGTTTGAGAGATATGAGCATGCATGTAATGTGTGGTGTTGCTGTGCAGTAGCTTGGGAGATGGAGATGTGAGCTTGCATGTATATGTGTGGTGTTGGTGTGCAGTAGCTTGGGAGATGTGAGCTTGCATGTATAGTGTGGTGTTGATGTGCAGTAGCTTGAGAGATGTGAGCATGCATGTAATGTGTGGTGTTGCTGTGCAGTAGCTTGGGAGATGTGATCTTGCATGTATAGTGTGGTGTTGATGTGTAGTAGCTTGAGATATGTGAGCTTGCATGTAATGTGCGGTGTTGATGTGCAGTAGCTTGGAAGATGTGAGCTTGCATGTAATGTGTGGTGTTGATGTGCAGTAGCTTGAGAGATGTGAGCTTGCATGTAATGTGTGGTGTTGATGTGCAGTAGCTTGAGAGATGTGAGCTTGCATGTATAGTGTGGTGTTGATGTGCAGTAGCTTGGGATATGTGAGCTTGCATGTATAGTATGGTGTTGATGTGCAGTAGCTTGGCGGATGTGAGCTTGTATGTATAGTGTGGTGTTGATGTGCAGTAGCTTGAGAGATGTGAGCTTGCATGTAATGTGTTCTGTTGATGTGCAGTAGCTTGAGAGATGTTAGCTTGCATTTAATGTGTGGTGTTAATGTGCAGTAGCTTGGGAGATGTGAGCTTGCATGAATAGAGTGGTGGTGATGTGCAGTAGCTTGGGAGATATGAGCTTGCATATAATGTGTGGTGTTGATGTGCAGTAGCTTGTGATATGTGAGCTTGCATGTTATGTGTGGTGTTAATGTGCAGTAGTTTGAGAGATGTGAACTTGCATGTAATGTGTGGTGTTTGTTAATGTGCAGTAGCTTGGGAGATATGAGCTTGCATGTAATGTGTGGTGTTGATGTGCAGTAGCTTGAGAGATGTGAGTTTGCATGTAATGTGTGGTGTTGATGTGCAGTAGCTTGGGAGATGTGAGCTTGCATGCAATGTGTGGTGTTGATGTGCTGTAGCTTGAGAGATGTGAGCTTGCATGTAATGTGTGGTGTTGATGTGCAGTAGCTTGAGAGATGTGAGCTTGTATGTAATGTATGATGTTGATGTGCAGTAGCTTGAGAGATGTGAGCTTGCATGCAATGTGTGGTATTGAAGTGCAGTAGCTTGAGAGATGAGAGCTTGCATGCAATGTGTGTTGTTGCTGTGCAGTAGCTTGGGAGATGGAGATGTGAGCTTGCATGTAATGTGTGTTGTTGGTGTGCATTAGCTTGGGAGATGTGAGCTTGCATGTAATGTGTGGTGTTGATGTGCAGTAGCTTGAAAGATGTGAGAGATGTTAGCTTGCATTTAATGTGTGGTGTTAATGTGCAGTAGCTTGGGAGATGTGAGCTTGCTTGTAGAGTGTGGCGTTGATGTGCAGTAGATTGAGAGATGTCAGCATGCATGTAATGTGTGGTGTTGCTGTGCAGTAGCTTGAGAGATGTGAGCTTGCATGTAATGTGTGGTGTTGATGTGCAGTAGCCTGAGAGATGTGAGCTTGCATGTATAGTGTGGTGTTGATGTGCAGTAGCTTGATAGATGTGAGCTTGCATGTAATGTGTGGTGTTGATGTGCAGTAGCTTGGGATATGTGAGCTTGCATGTATAGTATGGTGTTGATGTGCAGTAGCTTGGCGGATGTGAGCTTGTATGTATAGTGTGGTGTTGATGAGCAGTAGCTTGAGAGATGTGAGCTTCAATGTAATGTGTTCTGTTGATGTGCAGTAGCTTGAGAGATGTTAGCTTGCATTTAATGTGTGGTGTTAATGTGCAGTAGCTTGGGAGATGTGAGCTTGCATGAATAGAGTGGTGGTGATGTGCAGTAGCTTGGGAGATATGAGCTTGCATGTAATGTGTGGTGTTGATGTGCAGTAGCTTGGGAGATATGAGCTTGCATGTAATGTGTGGTGTTGATGTGCAGTAGCTTGTGATATGTGAGCTTGCATGTTATGTGTGGTGTTAATGTGCAGCAGTTTGAGAGATGTGAACTTGCATGTAATGTGTGGTGTTTGTTAATGTGCAGTAGCTTGGGAGATATGAGCTTGCATGTAATGTGTGGTGTTGATGTGCATAGCTTGAGAGATGTGAGTATGCATGTAATGTGTGGTGTTGATATGCAGTAGCTTGGGAGATGTGAGCTTGCATGCAATGTGTGGTGTTGATGTGCAGTAGCTTGAGAGATGTGAGCTTGCATGTAATGTGTGGTGTTGATGTGCAGTAGCTTGAGAGATGTGAGCTTGTATGTAATGTGTGATGTTGATGTGCAGTAGCTTGAGAGATGTGAGCTTGCATGCAATGTGTGGTATTGATGTGCAGTAGCTTGAGAGATGAGAGCTTGCATGCAATGTGTGTTGTTGCTGTGCAGTAGCTTGGGAGATGGAGATGTGAGCTTGCATGTAATGTGTGTTGTTGGTGTGCAGTAGCTTGGGAGATGTGAGCTTGCATGTAATGTGTGGTGTTGATGTGCAGTAGCTTGAGAGATGTGAGAGATGTTAGCTTGCATTTAATGTGTGGTGTTAATGAGCAGTAGCTTGGGAGATGTGAGCTTGCTTGTAGAGTGTGGCGTTGATGTGCAGTAGCTTGGGAGATATGAGCATGCATATAATGTGTGGTGTTGATGTGCAGTAGCTTGTGATATGTGAGCTTGCATGTTATGTGTGGTGTTAATGTGCAGTAGTTTGAGAGATGTGAACTTGCATGTAATGTGTGGTGTTTGTTAATGTGCAGTAGCTTGGGAGATATGAGCTTGCATGTAATGTGTGGTGTTGATGTGCAGTAGCTTGAGAGATGTGAGTATGCATGTAATGTGTGGTGTTGATATGCAGTAGCTTGGGAGATGTGAGCTTGCATGCAATGTGTGGTGTTGATGTGCTGTAGCTTGAGAGATGTGAGCTTGCATGTAATGTGTGGTGTTGATGTGCAGTAGCTTGAGAGATGTGAGCTTGTAGTAATGTATGATGTTGATGTGCAGTAGCTTGAGAGATGTGAGCTTGCATGCAATGTGTGGTATTGAAGTGCAGTAGCTTGAGAGATGAGAGCTTGCATGCAATGTGTGTTGTTGCTGTGCAGTAGCTTGGGAGATGGAGATGTGAGCTTGCATGTAATGTGTGTTGTTGGTGTGCATTAGCTTGGGAGATGTGAGCTTGCATGTAATGTGTGGTGTTGATGTGCAGTAGCTTGAAAGATGTGAGAGATGTTAGCTTGCATTTAATGTGTGGTGTTAATGTGCAGTAGCTTGGGAGATGTGAGCTTGCTTGTAGAGTGTGGCGTTGATGTGCAGTAGATTGAGAGATGTCAGCATGCATGTAATGTGTGGTGTTGCTGTGCAGTAGCTTGAGAGATGTGAGCTTGCATGTAATGTGTGGTGTTGATGTGCAGTAGCCTGAGAGATGTGAGCTTGCATGTATAGTGTGGTGTTGATGTGCAGTAGCTTGATAGATGTGAGCTTGCATGTAATGTGTGGTGTTGATGTGCAGTAGCTTGGGATATGTGAGCTTGCATGTATAGTATGGTGTTGATGTGCAGTAGCTTGGCGGATGTGAGCTTGTATGTATAGTGTGGTGTTGATGAGCAGTAGCTTGAGAGATGTGAGCTTCAATGTAATGTGTTCTGTTGATGTGCAGTAGCTTGAGAGATGTTAGCTTGCATTTAATGTGTGGTGTTAATGTGCAGTAGCTTGGGAGATGTGAGCTTGCATGAATAGAGTGGTGGTGATGTGCAGTAGCTTGGGAGATATGAGCTTGCATGTAATGTGTGGTGTTGATGTGCAGTAGCTTGGGAGATATGAGCTTGCATGTAATGTGTGGTGTTGATGTGCAGTAGCTTGTGATATGTGAGCTTGCATGTTATGTGTGGTGTTAATGTGCAGCAGTTTGAGAGATGTGAACTTGCATGTAATGTGTGGTGTTTGTTAATGTGCAGTAGCTTGGGAGATATGAGCTTGCATGTAATGTGTGGTGTTGATGTGCATAGCTTGAGAGATGTGAGTATGCATGTAATGTGTGGTGTTGATATGCAGTAGCTTGGGAGATGTGAGCTTGCATGCAATGTGTGGTGTTGATGTGCAGTAGCTTGAGAGATGTGAGCTTGCATGTAATGTGTGGTGTTGATGTGCAGTAGCTTGAGAGATGTGAGCTTGTATGTAATGTGTGATGTTGATGTGCAGTAGCTTGAGAGATGTGAGCTTGCATGCAATGTGTGGTATTGATGTGCAGTAGCTTGAGAGATGAGAGCTTGCATGCAATGTGTGTTGTTGCTGTGCAGTAGCTTGGGAGATGGAGATGTGAGCTTGCATGTAATGTGTGTTGTTGGTGTGCAGTAGCTTGGGAGATGTGAGCTTGCATGTAATGTGTGGTGTTGATGTGCAGTAGCTTGAGAGATGTGAGAGATGTTAGCTTGCATTTAATGTGTGGTGTTAATGAGCAGTAGCTTGGGAGATGTGAGCTTGCTTGTAGAGTGTGGCGTTGATGTGCAGTAGATTGAGAGATGTCAGCATGCATGTAATGTGTGGTGTTGCTGTGCAGTAGCTTGGGAGATGTGAGCTTGCATGTATAGTGTGGTGTTGATGTGCAGTAGATTGAGAGATGTGAGCTTGCATGTAATGTGTGGTGTTGATGTGCAGTAGCTTGGGAGATATGAGCTTGCATGTAATGTGTGGTGTTCATGTGCAGTAGCTTGTGATATGTGAGCTTGCATGTTATGTGTGGTGTTGATGTGCAGTAGTTTGAGAGATGTGAACTTGCATGTAATGTGTGGTGTTTGTTAATGTCCAGTAGCTTGGGAGATATGAGCTTGCATGTAATGTGTGGTGTTGATGTGCAGTAGCTTGAGAGATGTGAGTATGCATGTAATGTGTGGTGTTGATATGCAGTAGCTTGAGAGATGTTAGCCTGCATTTAATGTGTGGTGTTAATGTGCAGTAGCTTGGGAGATGTGAGCTTGCATGAATAGAGTGGTGGTGATGTGCAGTAGCTTGGGAGATATGAGCTTGCATGTAATGTGTGGTGTTGATGTGCAGTAGCTTGGGAGATATGAGCTTGCATGTAATGTGTGGTGTTGATGTGCAGTAGCTTGTGATATGTGAGCTTGCATGTTATGTGTGGTGTTAATGTGCAGCAGTTTGAGAGATGTGAACTTGCATGTAATGTGTGGTGTTTGTTAATGTGCAGTAGCTTGGGAGATATGAGCTTGCATGTAATGTGTGGTGTTGATGTGCATAGCTTGAGAGATGTGAGTATGCATGTAATGTGTGGTGTTGATATGCAGTAGCTTGGGAGATGTGAGCTTGCATGCAATGTGTGGTGTTGATGTGCAGTAGCTTGAGAGATGTGAGCTTGCATGTAATGTGTGGTGTTGATGTGCAGTAGCTTGAGAGATGTGAGCTTGTATGTAATGTGTGATGTTGATGTGCAGTAGCTTGAGAGATGTGAGCTTGCATGCAATGTGTGGTGTTGATGTGCAGTAGCTTGAGAGATGAGAGCTTGCATGCAATGTGTGTGTTGCTGTGCAGTAGCTTGGGAGATGTGAGCTTGCATGTAATGTGTGTTGTTGGTGTGCAGTAGCTTGGGAGATGTGAGCTTGCATGTAATGTGTGGTGTTGATGTGCAGTAGCTTGAGAGATGTGAGAGATGTTAGCTTGCATTTAATGTGTGGTGTTAATGTGCAGTAGCTTGGGAGATGTGAGCTTGCTTGTAGAGTGTGGCGTTGATGTGCAGTAGATTGAGAGATGTGAGCATGCATGTAATGTGTGGTGTTGCTGTGCAGTAGCTTGGGAGATGTGAGCTTGCATGTATAGTGTGGTGTTGATGTGCAGTAGATTGAGAGATGTGAGCTTGCATGTAATGTGTGGTGTTGATGTGCAGTAGCTTGGGAGATATGAGCTTGCATGTAATGTGTGGTGTTGATGTGCAGTAGCTTGTGATATGTGAGCTTGCATGTTATGTGTGGTGTTGATGTGCAGTAGTTTGAGAGATGTGAACTTGCATGTAATGTGTGGTGTTTGTTAATGTCCAGTAGCTTGGGAGATATGAGCTTGCATGTAATGTGTGGTGTTGATGTGCAGTAGCTTGAGAGATGTGAGTATGCATGTAATGTGTGGTGTTGATATGCAGTAGCTTGGGAGATGTGAGCTTGCATGCAATGTGTGGTGTTGATGTGCAGTAGCTTGAGAGATGTGAGCTTGCATGTAATGTGTGGTGTTGATGTGCAGTAGTTTGAGAGATGTGAGCTTGCATGTAATGTTTGGTGTTGATGTGCAGTAGCTTGAGAGATGTGAGCTTGCATGCAATGTGTGGTGTTGATGTGCAGTAGCTTGAGAGATGTGAGCTTGTATGTAATGTGTGATGTTGATGTGCAGTAGCCTGAGAGATGTGAGCTTGCATGCAATGTGTGGTATTGATGTGCAGTAGCTTGAGAGATGAGAGCTTGCATGCAATGTGTGGTGTTGCTGTGCAGTAGCTTGGGAGATGGAGATGTGAGCTTGCATGTAATGTGTGTTGTTGGTGTGCAGTAGCTTGGGAGATGTGAGCTTGCATGTAATGTGTGGTGTTGATGTGCAGTAGCTTGAGAGATGTGAGCTTGCATGTTATGTGTGGTGTTGATGTGCAGTAGCTTGAGAGATGTGAGCTTGCATGCAATGTGTGGTGTTGCTGTGCAGTAGCTTGGGAGATGGAGATGTGAGCTTGCATGTAATGTGTGGTGTTGGTGTGCAGTAGCTTGGGAGATGTGAGCTTGCATTTATAGTGTGGTGTTGATGTGCAGTAGCTTGAGAGATGTGAGCATGCATGTAATGTGTGGTGTTGCTGTGCAGTAGCTTGGGAGATGTGAGCTTGCATGTATAGTGTGGTGTTGATGTGCAGTAGCTTGGGAGATGTGAGCTTGCATGTATAGTGTGGTGTTGATGTGCAGTAGCTTGATAGATGTGAGCTTGCATGTAATGTGTGGTGTTGATGTGCAGTAGCTTGGGATATGTGAGCTTGCATGTATAGTATGGTGTTGATGTGCAGTAGCTTGGCGGATGTGAGCTTGTATGTATAGTGTGGTGTTGATGTGCAGTAGCTTGAGAGATGTGAGCTTGAATGTAATGTGTTCTGTTGATGTGCAGTAGCTTGAGAGATGTTAGCTTGCATTTAATGTGTGGTGTTAATGTGCAGTAGCTTGGGAGATGTGAGCTTGCATGAATAGAGTGGTGGTGATGTGCAGTAGCTTGGGAGATATGAGCTTGCATGTAATGTGTGGTGTTGATGTGCAGTAGCTTGGGAGATATGAGCTTGCATGTAATGTGTGGTGTTGATGTGCAGTAGCTTGTGATATGTGAGCTTGCATGTTATGTGTGGTGTTAATGTGCAGTAGTTTGAGAGATGTGAACTTGCATGTAATGTGTGGTGTTTGTTAATGTGCAGTAGCTTGGGAGATATGAGCTTGCATGTAATGTGTGGTGCTGATGTGCAGTAGCTTGTGAGATGTGAGTATGCATGTAATGTGTGGTGTTGATATGCAGTAGCTTGGGAGATGTGAGCTTGCATGCAATGTGTGGTGTTGATGTGCAGTAGCTTGAGAGATGTGAGCTTGCATGTAATGTGTGGTGTTGATGTGCAGTAGCTTGAGAGATGTGAGCTTGTATGTAATGTGTGGTGTTGATGTGCAGTAGCTTGAGAGATGTGAGCTTGCATTTAATGTGTGGCGTTAATGAGCAGTAGCTTGGGAGATGTGAGCTTGCTTGTAGAGTGTGGCGTTGATGTGCAGTAGATTGAGAGATGTCAGCATGCATGTAATGTGTGGTGTTGCTGTGCAGTAGCTTGGGAGATGTGAGCTTGCATGTATAGTGTGGTGTTGATGTGCAGTAGTTTGAGAGATGTGAGCTTGCATGTAATGTGTGGTGTTGATGTGCAGTAGCTTGGGAGATATGAGCTTGCATGTAATGTGTGGTGTTGATGTGCAGTAGCTTGTGATATGTGAGCTTGCATGATATGTGTGGTGTTAATGTCCAGTAGCTTGGGAGATATGAGCTTGCATGTAATGTGTGGTGTTGATGTGCAGTAGCTTGAGAGATGTGAATATGCATGTAATGTGTGGTGTTGATATGCAATAGATTGGGAGATGTGAGCTTGCATGCAATGTGGGGTGTTGATGTGCAGTAGCTTGAGAGATGTGAGCTTGCATGTAATGTGTGGTGTTGATGTGCAGTAGCTTGAGAGATGTGAGCTTGCATGTAATGTTTGGTGTTGATGTGCAGTAGCTTGAGAGATGTGAGCTTGCATGCAATGTGTGGTGTTGATGTGCAGTAGCTTGAGAGATGTGCGCTTGTATGTAATGTGTGATGTTGATGTGCATTAGCCTGAGAGATGTGAGCTTGCATGCAATGTGTGGTATTGATGTGCAGTAGCTTGAGAGATGAGAGCTTGCATGCAATGTGTGGTGTTGCTGTGCAGTAGCTTGGGAGATGGAGATGTGAGCTTGCATGTAATGTGTGTTGTTGGTGTGCAGTAGCTTGGGAGATGTGAGCTTGCATGTAATGTGTGGTGTTGATGTGCAGTAGCTTGAGAGATGTGAGCTTGCATGTTATGTGTGGTGTTGATGTGCAGTAGCTTGAGAGATGTGAGCTTGCATGCAATGTGTGGTGTTGCTGTGCAGTAGCTTGGGAGATGGAGATGTGAGCTTGCATGTAATGTGTGGTGTTGGTGTGCAGTAGCTTGGGAGATGTGAGCTTGCATGTATAGTGTGGTGTTGATGTGCAGTAGCTTGAGAGATGTGAGCATGCATGTAATGTGTGGTGTTGATGTGCAGTAGCTTGGGAGATGTGAGCTTGCATGTATAGTGTGGTGTTGATGTGCAGTAGCTTGGGAGATGTGAGCTTGCATGTATTGTGTGGTGTTGATGTGCAGTAGCTTGAGAGATGTGAGCTTGCATGTAATGTGTTGTGTTGATGTGCAGTAGCTTGGGAGATGTGAGCTTGCATGTATAGTGTGGTGTTGATGTGCAGTAGCTTGAGAGATGTGAGCTTGCATGTAATGTGTGGTGTTGATGTGCAGTAGCTTGGGAGATATGAGCTTGCATGTATAGTGTGGTGTTGATGTGCAGTAGCTTGAGAGATGTGAGCTTGCATGTAATGTGTGGTGTTGATGTGCAGTAGCTTGGGATATGTGAGCTTGCAAGTAATGTGTGGTGTTGATGTGCAGTAGCTTGGAAGATGTGAGCTTGCATGTAATGTGTGGTGTTGATGTGCAGTAGCTTGAGAGATGTGAGCTTGCATGTAATGTGTGGTGTTGATGTGCAGTAGCTTGAGAGATGTGAGCTTGCATGTATAGTGTGGTGTTGATGTGCAGTAGCTTGGGAGATGTGAGCTTGCATGTAATGTGTGGTGTTGATGTGCAGTAGCTTGGGAGATGTGAGCTTGCATGTATATTGTGGTGTTGATGTGCAGTAGCTTGAGAGATGTGAACTTGCATGTAATGTGTTGTGTTGATGTGCAGTAGCTTGAGAGATGTTAGCTTGCATTTAATGTGTGGTGTTAATGTGCAGTAGCTTGGGAGATGTGAGCTTGCTTGTATAGTGTGGCGTTGATGTGCAGTAGATTGAGAGATGTCAGCATGCATGTAATGTGTGGTGTTGCTGTGCAGTAGCTTGGGAGATGTGAGCTTGCATGTATAGTGTGGTGTTGATGTGCAGTAGTTTGAGAGATGTGAGCTTGCATGTAATGTGTGATATTGATGTGCAGTAGCTTGGGAGATATGAGCTTGCATGTAATGTGTGGTGTTGATGTGCAGTAGCTTGTGATATGTGAGCTTGCATGTTATGTGTGGTGTTGATGTGCAGTAGTTTGAGAGATGTGAACTTGCATGTAATGTGTGGTGTTTGTTAATGTCCAGTAGCTTGGGAGATATGAGCTTGCATGTAATGTGTGGTGTTGATGTGCAGTAGCTTGAGAGATGTGAGTATGCATGTAATGTGTGGTGTTGATATACAGTAGCTTGGGAGATGTGAGCTTGCATGTAATGTGTGGTGTTGATGTGCAGTAGCTTGGGATATGTGAGCTTGCAAGTATAGTGTGGTGTTGATGTGCAGTAGCTTGGAAGATGTGAGCTTGCATGTAATGTGTGGTGTTGATGTGCAGTAGCTTGAGAGATTTGAGCTTGCATGTAATGTGTGGTGTTGATGTGCAGTAGCTTGAGAGATGTGAGCTTGCATGTAATGTGTGGGGTTGATGTGCAGTAGCTTGGGAGATGTGAGCTTACATGTATAGTATGGTGTTGATGTGCAGTAGCTAGGCGGATGTGAGCTTGTATGTATAGTGTGGTGTTGATGTGCAGTAGCTTGAGAGATGTGAACTTGCATGTAATGTGTTGTGTTGATGTGCAGTAGCTTGAGAGATGTTAGCTTGCATTTAATGTGTGGTGTTAATGTGCAGTAGCTTGGAAGATGTGAGCTTGCTTGTAGAGTGTGGCGTTGATGTGCAGTAGATTGAGAGATGTCAGCATGCATGTAATGTGTGGTGTTGCTGTGCAGTAGCTTGGGAGATGTGAGCTTGCATGTAATGTGTGGTGTTGATGTGCAGTAGCTTGTGATATGTGAGCTTGCATGTTATGTGTGGTGTTGATGTGCAGTAGTTTGAGAGATGTGAACTTGAATGTAATGTGTGGTGTTTGTTAATGTCCAGTAGCTTGGGAGATATGAGCTTGCATGTAATGTGTGGTGTTGATGTGCAGTAGCTTGAGAGATGTGAGTATGCATGTAATGTGTGGTGTTGATATACAGTAGCTTGGGAGATGTGAGCTTGCATGCAATGTGTGGTGTTGATGTGCAGTAGCTTGAGAGATGTGAGCTTGCATGTAATGTGTGGTGTTGATGTGCAGTAGCTTGAGAGATGTGAGCTTGCATGTAATGTGTGGGGTTGATGTGCAGTAGCTTGGGAGATGTGAGCTTACATGTATAGTATGGTGTTGATGTGCAGTAGCTAGGCGGATGTGAGCTTGTATGTATAGTGTGGTGTTGATGTGCAGTAGCTTGAGAGATGTGAACTTGCATGTAATGTGTTGTGTTGATGTGCAGTAGCTTGAGAGATGTTAGCTTGCATTTAATGTGTGGTGTTAATGTGCAGTAGTTTGAGAGATGTGAGCTTGCATGTAATGTGTGATATTGATGTGCAGTAGCTTGGGAGATATGAGCTTGCATGTAATGTGTGGTGTTGATGTGCAGTAGCTTGTGATATGTGAGCTTGCATGTTATGTGTGGTGTTGATGTGCAGTAGTTTGAGAGATGTGAACTTGCATGTAATGTGTGGTGTTTGTTAATGTCCAGTAGCTTGGGAGATATGAGCTTGCATGTAATGTGTGGTGTTGATGTGCAGTAGCTTGAGAGATGTGAGTTGCATGTAATGTGTGGTGTTGATGTACAGTAGCTTGGGAGATGTGAGCTTGCATGTAATGTGTGGTGTTGATGTGCAGTAGCTTGGGATATGTGAGCTTGCATGTATAGTGTGGTGTTGATGTGCAGTAGCTTGGAAATGTGAGCTTGCATGTAATGTGTGGTGTTGATGTGCAGTAGCTTGAGAGATTTGAGCTTGCATGTAATGTGTGGTGTTGATGTGCAGTAGCTTGAGAGATGTGAGCTTGCATGTAATGTGTGGTGTTGATGTGCAGTAGCTTGGGAGATGTGAGCTTGCATGTATAGTATGGTGTTGATGTGCAGTAGCTTGGCGGATGTGAGCTTGTATGTATAGTGTGGTGTTGATGTGCAGTAGCTTGAGAGATGTGAGCTTGCATGTAATGTGTTGTGTTGATGTGCAGTAGCTTGAGAGATGTTAGCTTGCATGTAATGTGTGGTGTTAATGTGCAGTAGCTTGGGAGATGTGAGCTTGCTTGTAGAGTGTGGCGTTGATGTGCAGTAGATTGAGAGATGTGAGCATGCATGTAATGTGTGGTGTTGCTGTGCAGTAGCTTGGGAGATGTGAGCTTGCATGTATAGTGTGGTGTTGATGTGCAGTAGCTTGGTGTATGTGTTTCTTGCAGTTACTTGTGGTGTATGTGGCAGTAGCTTGGAAGAGATGTGAGCTTGAATGTAATGTGTGGTGTTTATGTACTGTCATAGCTTGGGAGATGTGAGCTTGCATGTAATGTGTGGTGTTGATGTGGGCAGTAGCTTGAGAATGTGAGTTTGCGATGTAATGTTTGGTGTTGATTGCAGTAGCTTGGGAGATGTGAGCTTGCATGCATGTGTGGGTGTTGAGTGCAGTAGCTTGGAGAATGTGAGCTTTTGCATTATTGTGGTGTTGGTGTGCAGTATCTTGGGATATGTGAGCTTGCATGTAATGTTTTGGTGTTGATGTGCAGTAGCTTGAGAGATGTGAGCTTGCATGCAATGTGTGGTGTTGCTGTGCAGTAGCTTGGGAGATGGAGATGTGAGCTTGCATGTAATGTGTGGTGTTGGTGGTGCAGTAGCTTGGGATATGTGAGCTTGCATGTAATGTGTGGTGTTGATGTGCAGTAGCTTGAGAGATGTGAGCTTGCATGTAATGTGTGTTGTTGATGTGAGGTAGCTTGAGAGATGTGAGCTTGCATGTAATGTGTGGTGTTGATGTGCAGTAGCTTGTGATATGTGAGCTTGCATGTTATGTGTGGTGTTGATGTGCAGTAGTTTGAGAGATGTGAACTTGCATATAATGTGTGGTGTTTGTTAATGTCCAGTAGCTTGGGAGATATGAGCTTGCATGTAATGTGTGGTGTTGATGTGCAGTAGCTTGGGAGATGTGAGCTTGCTTGTAGAGTGTGGCGTTGATGTGCATTAGATTGAGAGATGTCAGCATGCATGTAATGTGTGGTGTTGCTGTGCAGTAGCTTGGGAGATGTGAGCCGGCATGTATAGTGTGGTGTTGATGTGCAGTAGTTTGAGAGATGTGAGCATGCATGTAATGTGTGGTGTTGATGTGCAGTAGCTTGGGAGATATGAGTTTGCATGTAATGTGTGTTGTTGATGTGCAGTAGCTTGTGATATGTGAGCTTGCATGTTATGTGTGGTGTTGATGTGCAGTAGTTTGAGAGATGTGAACTTGCATGTAATGTGTGGTGTTTGTTAATGTCCAGTAACTTGGGAGATATGTGCTTGCATGTAATGTGTGGTGTTGATGTGCAGTAGCTTGAGAGATGTCAGCATGCATGTAATGTGTGGTGTTGCTGTGCAGTAGCTTGGGAGATGTGAGCTTGCATGTATAGTGTGGTGTTGATGTGCAGTAGTTTGAGAGATGTGAGCTTGCATGTAATGTGTGGTATTGATGTGCAGTAGCTTGGGAGATATGAGCTTGCATGTAATGTGTGGTGTTGATGTGCAGTAGCTTGTGATATGTGAGCTTGCATGTTATGTGTGGTGTTGATGTGCAGTAGTTTGAGAGATGTGAACTTGAATGTAATGTGTGGTGTTTGTTAATGTGCAGTAGCTTGGGAGATGTGGCTTGCATGTAATGTGTGGTGTTGATGTGCAGTAGCTTGAGAGATGTGAGTATGAATGTAATTTGTGGTGTTGATATGCAGTAGCTTGGGAGATGTGAGCTTGCATGCAATGTGTGGTGTTGATGTGCAGTAGCTTGAGAGATGTGAGCTTGCATGTAATGTGTGGTGTTGATGTGCAGTAGCTTGAGAGATGTGAGCTTGCATGTAATGTTTGGTGTTGATGTGCAGTAGCTTGAGAGATGTGAGCTTGCATGCAATGTGTGGTGTTGCTGTGCAGTAGCTTGGGAGATGGAGATGTGAGCTTGCATGTAATGTGTGGTGTTGGTGGTGCAGTAGCTTGGGATATGTGAGCTTGCATGTAATGTGTGGTGTTGATGTGCAGTAGCTTGAGAGATGTGAGCTTGCATGTAATGTGTGTTGTTGATGTGAGGTAGCTTGAGAGATGTGAGCTTGCATGTAATGTGTGGTGTTGATGTGCAGTAGCTTGTGATATGTGAGCTTGCATGTTATGTGTGGTGTTGATGTGCAGTAGTTTGAGAGATGTGAACTTGCATGTAATGTGTGGTGTTTGTTAATGTCCAGTAGCTTGGGAGATATGAGCTTGCATGTAATGTGTGGTGTTGATGTGCAGTAGCTTGGGTGTGGTTGTGTTGTGTGGTGTTGTTGGTGTTGGGAGATGTGAGCTTGCTTGTAGTGTGTGGTGTTGATGTGCATTTGATTGAGAGATGTGAGCTTGCATGTAATGTGTGGTGTTGATGTGCAGTAGCTTGGGATATGTGAGCGTGCATGTATAGTGTGGTGTTGATGTGCAGTAGTTTGGGGGATGTGAGCTTGTATGTATTGTGTGGTGTTGATGTGCAGTAGCTTGAGAGATGTGAGCTTGAATGTAATGTGTTGTGTTGATGTGCAGTAGCTTGAGAGATGTTAGCTTGATTTAATGTGTGGTGTTATGTGCAGTATCTTGGGAGTATGAGTTGCATGTAATATGTGGTGTTGATGTGCAGTAGTTTGAGAGATGTGAGCTTGCATGTAATGTGTGGTGTTGGTTTGTGCAGTATCTTGGGAGATGTGAGCTTGCATGTATTGTGTGGTGTTGATGTGCAGTAGCTTGAGAGATGTGAGTTTGCATGTAATGTGTGGTGTTGATATGCAGTAGCTTGGGAGATGTGAGCTTGCATGCAAAGATGAGTTATCCAAGATTTTCAAGTTAAAAGGGAATAACAATGGTGAACTAAGGTGTAGTTTTAAGCGAGCGGCCGAGATAGAGAGAGAGAGAGAGAGAGAGAGAGAGAGAGAGAGAGAGAGAGAGAGAGAGAGAGAGAGATAGAGAGAGGTGTAGAGTGGCTGGTCGCTTCTGCTTACTAACATTTCTATGTGTTAATAGGATAAGGAGTGTGTCAACAATGGATGTGTAGGGGTGGGGTGGGGTAATTGATGTGGGGGTTCATTTGTAGTGTAAGCTGTTCCAGGTCATGTGTTGTTTAGAGTTATCTTTGTACTGTATTTATGAAAACATTAATTGATATGCATGTATATTTGATCAGCTTAGTTAAACTTTGACCATTTCAAGTTGTGTCTATCTATTTTTCCAGAATATGAAGGAATTTATTTTTCGATTTCGATCCTTTGATACAAGTACTTTTTAAATGATTCGAACTTTGGCAGGATTTTACTATATTTCATATGTTCTTTAAATGTGTTTGATAGTTTATTTTGTTTCTTTACTCCTTTTATTTTTTCTAGCATGTTTTCCGATCTTAGCCCAGTAATAATGTGTTGATTTAGTTTTTCTTTGCACTTTTTAGGTATACGTATGTATGTATGTTCCATTAATGTCAAACCCCTCTCGGAGACCTAGCCATGTTTTCCTGGGCATAAATGGTTAACCAGTACTAAGCAATGTGTGTGAGGTGCCTTGCTCAATGACACTACATACGTGACCTGTCCGAGTATCGAACCCGGGACCGTTCGATTCCAAATCCGACGCTCTACCACTGGACCACGGACGCCACACATACTACCGATCAAAAAGTGGTATTTTAAAAATTATTGCGTAAATTATACATTTACTTAAGGTTTTCAAACGAATAGAAATGGTCTAAAATCATATATATATATATAGGTGATCAACATACTTTATTCTGTTGTTGTACTATTCCTGATTGAAAACTGGTTTTCCTGTTATTCTGATGTCAGAATTATTCCAAATAATGGGTCTAATAACTGTAACATTATTATTTTCGTACATATGTTTTATTTTAAACCAGGAAATCAAAACGTCTTTTAGGAAAGGTTGTGTTTGGCATAATTTGTCTTTGAGTGATAAGTTACATTCAAATAAGAAGTTTCCATCAAATTGTTTTAGATACTTATCATAAAAACATTTCCAAGAACATGTGTTACTGTTTGTTATCCTTTTGACCCATCTTGCCTTAATTTAATGTAGAAATGCATGTATATCTGTTAATTTTATTCCTCCATTTTCATAGTCTTGAAAAAGTATATTGCGTTTTATTTTATCTGGTTTTCCTTCCCAGATGAAGTTAAATATTGCATGATTTATATCCGCTAGCACTTTTTCTGTTGGGTTTGGTAAAACGGTAAATAGATAGACCAAGTTTGGGAGAGCAACTGTCTTCATTACTATCACTTTACCTAGAAGTGTCAGTTTACGATGTTGCCATTGTTTCAGACAGTTATAAAATGCTCGCAGTTTTGGTTCAAGATTTAGATGTAAAGTCATTTATTGTTGCTAAAATATATGCCAAGAGTCTTTGTTTTTTCAGATGTCCATAAAAAGTCTTTCTGGTTGCAGCAAGATGTATTTGTATTTCGTAATGATCCAATTCTTAGTATTACAGATGTTGATACATTTAGTTTTAGACCACTTATGATTCCAAATTCAGTAATTACATCTATTAAATGTTCAAATGATCTTTTCCCCCATTTAATATGTAGGATGCATCGTCAGCAAATAATGTTTGTTTTATTTCTTTATTATGTATGGTGATTCCTTTTATATCGTTATCAATAGTGATTTGATATGATAATAGTTCCATACATATGATAAATAGATAGGATGATAATGGACAGCCTTGTCGTACGCCTCTTTGTAAAGATTCTGTTAAATAACCATTGCTAATGATTATACTATTTATATTTTTATAAAACAGTGTTATCCAAGAAATGAAGGGGTCGCCAAAATTAAAATGATTTAGACATTTGTAGAGACAATTATGGTTAAGCTATCAAAGGCTTTTTCGTAGTCTGAAAAGAATATTAGGCCTGGAAGGTTGTGTTCGTTGATGTAGTCTATAGTTTCAAATATTAATCGTACGTTCTCACCAATATATCGGTCCTTCATAAATCCAGTTTGATTGGTACTTATTATATGGAATAATACATTTTTTTATCCGATTCGCAATAGCTTTGGTTGCAATCTTATAGTCAATGTTGAGTAAACGTATAGGCCGCCAGTATGATAATATGTCTAATTGTTTACCAGGCTTGGGTAATAGAGTAATAATGCATCGTTTCTGTTTAACACTTGACTACAGATCCATCTGTGAATATTCGTTGCCATCCCTAGAATATATATTAATCTACATGAATACAAAATCTATGAACACCTTCCAGAAAGTCAAAAGTTGGCCAGAACTGTCAAACTATTAATATATTGTTAATTATGATCAAGGAAAGGACATTCGTAACATACATCTTTCTTCTGTGGCCTCCTGTCCGGTTATTGTTCTGGATATTTGCTTCATGGCCACCCCTCACTACTTACCTCGACACTCTGATCTACTCACTACTTACCTCGACACTATGATCTACTCACTACTTACCTCGACAATCTGGTCTACTCACTACTTACCTCGACATTGATCTGCTCACTACTTACCTCGACACTATGATCTACTTCTACTTACCTCGACACTATGATCTACTCACTACTTACCTCGACACTATGATCTCTCACTACTTACCTCGACACTCTGATCTACTCACTACTTACCTCGACACTATGATCTACTCACTACTTACCTCGACACTCTGATCTACTCACTACTTACATCGACACTCTGATCTACTCACTACTTACCTCGACAATCTGGTATTCTCACTACTTACCTCGACACTCTGATCTACTCACTACTTACCTCGACACTCTGATCTACTCACTACTTACCTCGACACTCTGATCTATTCAATACTTACCTCGACACTCTGGTCTACTCACTACTTACCTCGACAATTTGATCTACTCATTACTTACCTCGACACTATGATCTACTCACTACTTACCTCGACACTCTGGTCTACTCACTACTTAACTCGACAATATGATCTACTCACTACTTACCTCGACAATCTGTTCTACTCACTACTTACCTCGACACTATGATCTACTAACTACTTACCTCGACAATATGATGTACTCACTACTTACCTCGACACTATGATCTACTCACTACTTACCTCGACACTCTGGTCTACTCAC
>JABXNX010003910.1:0-20249 GCA_014843695.1 Archivesica marissinica
ACTAGCAGATATAGGTAGGTATATACTCTTTTATACTAGCAGTTATATGTAGGTATATACTATGTTATACTAGCAGTTATAGGTAGGTATATACTATGTTATACTAGCAGATATAGGTAGGTATATACTATTTTATACTAGCGGTTATATTTAGGTATAGACTATGTTATATTAGCAGTTATAGGTAGGTATGGACTATGTTATACTAGCGGTTATAGGTAGGTATATACTTTGTTATCCTAGCAGAAATAGGTAGGTATATACTATGTTTTACTAGCAGTTATGGGTAGGTATATACTCTACTATGCTAGCAGTTATAGGTAGGTATATACTCTGTTTTACTAGCAGTAACAAAAAAACACATTATAGGTAGGTATATACTATGTTTTAATAGAGATTATATGTAGGTATAGTCTATGTTATACTAGCAGTTATAGGTAGTTATATACTCTGTTTTACTAGCAGTTATAGGTAGGTATAGACTATGTTATACTAGCAGTTATAGATATGTATACACTATGTTATACTAGCAGTTATAGGTAGTTATATACTCTGTTTTACTAGCAGTTATAGGTAGGTATAGACTATGTTATACTAGCAGTTATAGGTAGGTATAGACTATGTTATACTAGCAGTTATAGGTAAGTATAGATTAGGTTATATTATCGGTTATAGGTAGGTATAGTCTATGTTATACTAGCAGATATAGGTAGGTATGGACTATGTTATACTAGCGGTTATAGGTAGGTATATACTCTGTTATATTAGCAGTTATAGGTATGTATATACTCTGTTATAATAGCAGTTAAAGGTAGGTATATACTATGTTATAATAGCGGTTATAGGTAGGTATAGACTATGTTATACTAGCAGTTATAGGTAGGTATAGACTATGTTATACTAGCAGTTATAGGTAGCTATATACTATGTTATACTAGCAGTATTGATTGGTGCAGACTATGCTATCCTAGCAGTTATAGGTAGGTATATACTCTGTTTCTAGCAGTTATAGGTAAGGTATAGACTATGTTATACTGCAGTTATAGGTAGGTATAGACTATGTAATAATACAGGTTATAGGTAGGTATTAAATATGTTATACTAGCAGTTATAGGTAGGTATAGACTAATTTATACTAGCAGTTATAGGTAGGTATAGACTATGTTATACTAGCAGTTATAGGTAGGTATAGACTATGTTATACTAGCGGTTATAGGTAGGTATAGACTATGTTATACTAGCAGTTATAGGTAGGTATAGACTATGTTATACTAGCCGTTATAGGTAGGTATAGACTATGTTATAATAGCGGTTATAGGTAGGTATATTCTATGTTATACTAGCAGTTATAGGTAGGTATAGACTATGTTATACTAGCGGTTATAGGTAGGTATATACTCTGTTATACTAGCAATTATAGGTAGGTATAGCTATGTAATAATAGAAGTTATAGGTAGGTATACTATGTTATAATAGAAGTTATAGGTAGGTATAGACTATGTTATACTAGCAGTTATAGGTAGGTATAAACTCTGTTTTACTAGCAGTTATAGATTTGTATAGACTATGTTATACTAGCGGTTATAGGTAGGTATATACTTTGTTATCCTAGCAGTTATAGGTAGGTATATAATCTGTTTTACTAGCAGATATAGGTAGGTATATACTCTTTTATACTAGCTGTTATAGGTAGGTATAGACTATGTTATACTAGCAGTTATAGGTAGGTATAGACTATGTTATACTAGCAGTTATAGGTAGGGATAGACTATGTTATACTAGCGGTTATAGGTAGGTATAGACTATGTTATATTAGCAGTCATAGGTAGGTATGGACTGTGTTGTACTAGCGGTTATAGGTAGGTCTAGACTCTGTTATACTAGCAGTTATAGGTAGTTATATACTCTGTTATACTAGCAGTTATAGATATGTATATACTGTGTTATACTAGCAGTTATAGGTAGGTATATACTCTGTTTTACTAGCAGTTATAGGTAGGTATAAACTAGGTTATAATATCGGTTATAGGTATTGTCTTTGTTATACTAGCAGATATAGGTAGGTATAGACTATGTTATAATAGAGGTTTAAGGTAACTATATACTATGTCATACTAGCAGTTATGGGTAGGTATAGACTATGTTATACTAGCGGTTATAGGTATGTATATACTCTGCTATGCTAGCAGTTATAGGTAGGTATATACTCTGTTATACTAGCAGTTATAGGTAGGTATATATTCTGTTATACTAGCAGTAATATGTAGGTATAGACTCTGTTATACTAGAAGTTATAGGTAGCTATATATTATGTTATACTAGCCGTTATTGATTGGTATAGACTATGTTATCCTAGAAGTTATAGGTAGGTATATACTCTGTTTTACTAGCAGTTATAGGTAGGTATAGACTATGTTATACTAGCATATATAGGTAGGTTTATACTCTGTTATACTAGCAGTTATAGATAGGTATATACTTTGTTATACTAGCAGTTATATGTAGGTATTGCCTATGTAATAATAGAGGTTATAGGTATGTATAGACTATGTTATACTAGCAGTAATAGGTAGGTATAGACTCTGTTATATTAGCAGTTATAGGTAGGTATATACTCTGTTATACTAGCAGTTATAGGTAGGAATAGACTATGTTATACTAGCAGTTATAGGTAGGTATATACGTTGTTATCCTAGCAGTTATAGGTAGGTATATACTCTGTTTTACTAGCAGTTATAGGTAGGTATAGACTATGTTATACTAGCAGATATAGATAGGTATATACTCTTTTATACTAGCTGTTATAGGTAGGTATAGACAATGTTATACTAGCAGTTATAGGTAGGGATAGACTATGTTATACTAGCGGTTATATTTAGGTATAGACTATGTTATATTAGCAGTTATAGGTAGGTATGGACTATGTTATACTAGCGGTTATAGGTAGGTATATACTTTGTTATCCTAGCAGAAATAGGTAGGTATTTACTAAGTTTTACTAGCAGTTATGGGTAGGTATATACTCTACTATGCTAGCAGTTATAGGTAGGTATATACTCTGTTTTACTAGCAGTTTTAGGTAGGTATATACTATGTTTTAATAGAGATTATATGTAGGTATAGTCTATGTTATACTAGCAGTTATAGGTAGTTATATACTCTGTTAATCTAGCAGTTATAGATATGTATATACTATGTTATACTGGCAGTTATAGGTAGGTATATACTCTGTTTTACTAGCAGTTATAGGTAGGTATAGACTATGTTATACTAGCAGTTATAGGTAGGTATAGACTATGTTATACTAGCAGTTATAGGTAAGTATAGATTAGGTTATATTATCGGTTATAGGTAGGTATAGTCTATGTTATACTAGCAGATATAGGTAGGTATGGACTATGTTATACTAGCGGTTATAGGTAGGTATATACTCTGTTATATTAGCAGTTATAGGTAGGTATATACTCTGTTATACTAGCAGTTATAGGTAGGTATATACTATGTTATAATAGCGGTTATAGGTAGGTATAGACTATGTTATACTAGCAGTTATAGGTAGGTATGGATTATGTTATACTAGCAGTTATAGGTAGCTATATACTATGTTATACTAGCAGTTATTGATTGGTATAGACTATGCTATCCTAGCAATTATAGGTAGGTATATACTCTGTTTTACTAGCAGTTATTGGTAGGTATAGACTATGTTATACTAGCAGATAGAGGTAGGTATATACTCTGCTATACTAGCAGTTATAAATAGGTATAGACTATGTTATACTAGCAGTTATATGTAGGTATTGCCTATGTAATAATAGAGGTTATAGGTAGGTATAGACTATGTTATACTAGCAGTAATAGGTAAGTATAGACTATGTTATACTAGCAGTTATAGGTATGCGGTTATAGGTAGGTATTGAGTCTGTTATACTAGCAGATATAGGTAGCTATATACTCTGTTATACTAACAGTTATATGTAGGTATAGACTATGTTATACTAGATGTTATAGGTAGGTATAGTCTCTGTTATAATAGCGGTTATAGGTAGATATTGAGTCTGTTATACTAGCAGATATAGGTAGCTATATACTGTTATACTAGCGGCTATAGGTAGGTATTGACTCTGTTATACTAGCAGATATAGGTAGCTATATACTCTGTTACACTAATAGTTATAGGTATGTATAGACTATGTTATACCAGCGGTTAGATATATGTATATACTCTGTTGTACTAGCAGATATAGGTAGGAATATAATGTTAAACTAGCAGTTATAGGTAGGTATAGACTATGTTATACTAGCAGTTATAGGTAGGTATAGACTATGTTATAATAGCGGTTATAGGTAGGTATATTATATGTTATACTAGCAGTTATAGGTAGATATAGACTATGTTATACTAGCGGTTATAGGTAGGTATATACTCTGTTATACTAGCAGTTATAGGTAGGTATAGACTATGTTATACTAGCAGTGATATGTAGGTACAGATTATGTTATACTAGCAGTTATAGCTAGGTATATACTATGTTATAATAGAAGTTATAGGTACGTATAGATTATGTTATACTAGCAGTTATATGTAAGTATATACTCTGTTACACTAACAGTAATAGGTAGGTATATACTATGTTATACTAGGAGTTATAGGTAGGTATATACTATGTTGTACTAGCAGTTATAGGTAGGTATATACTCTATTATACTAGCAGTTATAGGTAGGTATATACTATGTTATACTACCAGTTATAGGTAGTTATAGAGTATGTTATATTAGCAGTTATAAGTAGGTACATACGCTGTCATACTAGCAGTTATAGTTAGGTATATACTCTGTTATACTAGCAGTTATAGGTAGGTATAGAGTATGTTATACTAGCAGTTATATGTAGGTATATACGCTGTCATACTAGCACTCATAGGTAGGTATATACTCTGTTATACTAGCAGTTATAGGTAGGTATAGAGTATGTTATACTAGCAGTTATAAGTAGTTATATACTCTGTCATACTAGCAGTTATAGGTAGGTATATACTCTGTTATACAAGCTGTTATAGGTAGTTATAGAGTATGTTATACTAGCAGTAATAGGTAAGTATAGACTCTGTTATAATAGCGGTTATAGGTAGGTATTGAGTCTGTTATACTAGCAGATATAGGTAGCTATATACTCTGTTACATTAGCAGTTATAGGTATTTATAGATTATGTTATACCAGCGGTTAGATGTATGTATATACTCTGTTGTACTAGCAGTTATAGGTAGGTATATTCTCTGTTATACTAGCAGTTATATGTAGGTATAGAGTATGTTATACTAGCAGTTATAAGGAGGTATATACTCTGTCATATTAGCAGATATAGGTAGTAATATAATGTTATACTAGCAGTTATACCTAGGTATAGACTATGTTATACTAGCAGTTATAGGTAGGTATAGACTATGTTATACAAGCTGTTATAGGTATGTATAGAGTATGTTATACTAGCAGTAATAGGTAGGTATAGACTCTGTTATACTAGCAGTTATATGTAGGTATAGACTATGTTATACTAGATTTTATAAGTAGGTATATACTCTGTTATACTAGCGGCTATTGGTAGGTATTGACTCTGTTATACCAGCAGATATATGTAGCTATATACTCTGTTACACTAGCAGTTATAGGTATGTATATACTATGTTATACCAGGGGTTAGATGTATGTATATACTCTGTGGTACTAGCAGTTATAGGTAGGTATATACTCTGTTATACTAGCATTTATATGTACGTATAGAATGTTATACTAGCTGTTGTAAGTAGGTATATACTCTTTCATACTAGCAGATATAGGTAGGTATAGAATATGTTATACTAGCAGTCATAGGTTAGTATAGATTCTGTCATACTAACAGTTATAGGTAGGTATATACTCTGTTATAATTGCGGTTATAGGTAGGTATTGAGTCTGTTATACTAGCCGATATAGGTAGCTATATACTCTGCTATACTAGCGGCCATAGGAAGGTATTGAGTCTGTTATACTAGCAGTAATAGGTAGGTATATACTCTGTTATAATAGCGGTTATAGGTAGGTATTGAGTCTGTTATACTAGCCGATATAGGTAGCTATATACTCTGCTATACTAGCGGCCATAGGAAGGTATTGACTCTGTTATACTAGCAGATATAGGTAGCTATATACTCTGTTACACTAGCAGTTATAGGTATGTATAGACTATGTTATACCAGCGGTTAGATGTATGTATATACTCTGTTGTACTAGCAGTAATATGTTGGTATAGATTATGTCATACTAACAGTTATAGGTAGGTATATACTCTGTTATACTAGCAGTTATAGGTAGGTATAGACTATGTTATAATAGCGGTTATAGGTAGGTATAGACTATGTTATACTAGCAATAATAGGTAGATATGGATTATGTTATACTAGCAGTTATAGGTAGGTATATACTATGTTATACTAGCAGTTATAGGTAGGTATAGAGTATGTTATACTAGCAGTTATAGGTAGGTATAGACTTTGTGATACCAGCAGATATAGGTAGGTATATACTATGTTATACAAGCAGGTATAGATAGGTATAGACTATATTATACTAGCAGTTATAGGTAGGTATAGACTTTGTTATACTAGCGGTTATATGTAGGTACAGAGTCAGTTATACTAGCAGTAATAGGTAGGTATAGATTATGTTATACTAGCAGTTATAGTTACGTATAGACTATGTTATACTAGTAGTTATAGGTAGATATAGACTATGTTATACTAGCAGTAATAGATAGGTATAGACTATGTTATACTAGCAGTTATAGGTAGGTAAATACTCTGCTATACTAGTAGTTAAAGGTAGGTATATATTATGTTATACTAGCAGTTATAGGTAGGTATATACTATGTTATACTAGCAGCTATAGGTAGGTATAGAATATGTTATACTAGCAATAATAGATTGGTATAGATTCTGTCATACTAACAGTTATAGGTAGCTATATACTCTGTTATACTAGCAGTTATATGTAGGTATAGACTATGTTATACTAGCTGTTATAGGTAGGTATAGACTCTGTTATAATAGCGGTTATAGGTTGGTATTGAGTCTGTTATACTAGCAGATATATGTAGCTATATACTCTGTTACACTAGCAGTTATAGGTATGTATATACTTTGTTATACCAGGGGTTAGATGTATGTATATACTCTATGGTACTAGCAGTTATAGGTAGGTATAGAATATGTTATACTAGCTGTTGTAAGTAGGTATATACTCTGTCATACTAGCAGATATAGGTAGGTATAGAATATGTTATACTAGCAGTAATAGGTTAGTATAGATTATGTCATATTAACAGTTATAGGTAGGTATATACTCTGTTATAATTGCGGTTATAGGTTGGTATTGAGTCTGTTATACTAGCAGTAATAGGTAGATATAGACTCTGTTATAATAGCGGTTATAGGTAGGTATTGACTCTGTTATACTAGCAGATATAGGTAGCTATATACTCTGTTACACTAGCAGTTATTGGTATGTATAGACTATGTTATACCAGCGGTTAGATGTATGTATATACTCAGTTGTACTAGCAGTTATATTTAGGTATAGAGTATGTTATACTAGAAGTTGTAAGTAGGTATATACTCTGTCATACTAGCAGATATAGGTAGGAATAGAATATGTTATACTAGCAGTAATAGGTTGGTATAGATTATGTCATACTAACAGTTATAGGTAGGTATATACTCTGTTATACTAGCAGTTATAGGTAGGTATAGACTATGTTATAATAGCGGTTATAGGTAGGTATAGACTATGTTATACTAGCAATAATAGGTAGATATGGATTATGTTATACTAGCAGTTATAGGTAGGTATATACTATGTTATACTAGCAGTTATAGGTAGGTATAGAGTATGTTATACTAGCAGTTATAGGTAGGTATAGACTTTGTGATACCAGCAGATATAGGTAGGTATATACTATGTTATACTAGCAGTTATAGATAGTAATAGACTATGTTATACTAGCAGTTATAGGTAGGTATAGACTATGTTATACTAGCGGTTATATGTAGGTACAGAGTCTGTTATACTAGCAGTAATAGGTAGGTAGGTATAGATTATGTTATACTAGCAGTTATAGGTAGGTATAGACTCTGTTATAATAGCGGTTATAGGTTGGTATTGAGTCTGTTATACTAGCAGATATAGGTAGCTATATACTCTGTTATACTAGCGGCTATAGGTAGGTATTGACTCTGTTATACTAGCAGATATATGTAGCTATATACTCTGTTACACTAGCAGTTATAGGTATGTATATACTATGTTATACCAGGGGTTAGATGTATGTATATACTCTGTGGTACTAGCAGTTATAGGTAGGTATATACTCTATTATACTATCAGTTATATGTACTTATAGAATATGTTATACTAGCTGTTGTAAGTAGGTATATATTCTGTCATACTAGCAGATATAGGTACGTATAGAATATGTTATACTAGCAGTAATAGGTTAGTATAGATTATGTCATATTAACAGTTTTATGTAGGTATATACTCTGTTATTATTGCGGTTATAGGTTGGTATTGAGTCTGTTATACTAGCAGTAATAGGTTAGTATAGATTATGTCATATTAACAGTTATAGGTAGGTATATACTCTGTTATTATTGCGGTTATAGGTTGGTATTGAGTCTGTTATACTAGCAGTAATAGGTAGGTATAGACTCTGTTATAATAGCGGTTATAGGTAGGTATTGAGTCTGTTATACTAGCCGATATAGGTAGCTATATACTATGCTATACTAGCGGCCATAGGTAGGTATTGACTCTGTTATACTAGCAGATATAGGTAGCTATATACTCTGTTACACTAGCAGTTATTGGTATGTATAGACTATGTTATACCAGCGGTTAGATGTATGTATATATTCTGTTGTACTAGCAGTTATATTTAGGTATAGAGTATGTTATACTAGCAGTGATAAGTAGTTATATACTCTGTCATACTAGCAGTAATAGGTAGGTATATACTATGTTATAATAGCGGTTATATGTAGGTATAGACTATGTTATACTAGCTGTTATAGGTAGGTATAGACTATGTTATAATAGCGGTTAATGGTAGGTATATACTCTGTTATAATAGCAGTTATATGTAGGGGTAGAGTACGTGTTACTATCAGTTATAAGGAGGTATATACTCTGTCATATTAGCAGATATAGGTAGGAATATAATGTTATACTAGCAGTTATACCTAGATATAGACTATGTTATACTAGCAGTTATAGGTATGTATAGACTATGTTATAATAGCGGTTATAGGTAGGTATATTCTATGTTATACTAGCAGTTATTGGTAGGTATATACTCTGTTATACAAGCTGTTATAGGTAGGTATAGACTCTGTTATAATAGCGGTTATAGGTAGGTATTGAGTCTGTTATACTAGCAGATATAGGTATCTATATACTCTGTTATACTAGCGGCAAAATATAGGTAGGTATAGAATATGTTATAATAGCGGTTATAGGTAAGTATAGACTATGTTATACTAGCAATAATAGGTAGATATGGACTATGTTATACTAGCAGTTATAGGTAGGTATATACTATGTTATACTAGCAGTTATAGGTAGGTATATACTTTGTTATACCAGCAGTCATAGGTAGGTATAGAGTATGTTATACTATCAGTTATAAGTAGTTATATACTATGTCATACTAGCAGTTATAGGTAGGTATATACTCTGTTATACAAGCTGTTATAGGTAGTTATAGAGTATGTTATACTAGCAGTAATAGGTAGGTTTAGACTCTGTTATAATAGCGGTTATAGGTAGGTATTGAGTATGTTATACTAGCAGATATAGGTAGCTATATACTCTGTTATACTAGCAGTTATATGTACGTATAGACTATGTTATACTTGCTGTTTTCGGTAGGTATAGACTATGTTATAATAGCAGATATAGGTAGCTATATACTCTGTTATACTAGCGGCTATAGGTAGGTATTGACTCTGTTATACTAGCAGATATAGGTAGCTATATACTCTGTTACACTAGCATTTATAGGTATGTATAGATTATGTTATACCAGCGGTTGGATGTATGTATATACTCTGTTGTACTAGCAGTTATAAGTAGGTATAGACTATGTTATACTAGCAGTTATATGTAGTTATAGACTATGTTATACTAGCAGTTATAGCTAGTTATAAACTATGTTATACTATAAGTTATAGGTAGGTATATACTCTGTAACACTAACAGTAATAGGTAGGTATATACTATGTTATACTAGGAGTTATAGGTAGGTATATACTCTGTTGTACTAGCAGCTATATGTAGGTATAGACTATGTTATACTAGATGTCATAGGTAGGTATAGACTCTGTTATAATAGCGGTTATAGGTAGGTATTGAGTCTGTTATACTAGCAGATATAGGTAGCTCTATACTCTGTTATACTAGCGGCTATAGGTAGGTATTGACTCTGTTATACTAGCAGATATATGTAGCTTTATACTCTGTTACACTAGCAGTTATAGGTATGTATAGACTATGTTATACCAGCGGTTAGATGTATGTATATACTCTGTTGTACTAGCAGATATAGGTAGGAATATAATGTTATACTAACAGTTATAGGTAGTTATAGACTATGTTATACTAGCAGTTATAGGTAGGTATAGACTATGTTATAATAGCGGTTATAGGTACGTATATTCTATGTTATACTAGCAGTTATAGGTAGATATAGACTATGTTATACTAGCGGTTATAGGTAGGTGTATACTCTGTTATACTAGCAGTTATAGGTAGGTATATACTCTGTTATACTAGCAGTTATAGGTAGGTATAGACTATGTTATACCAGCAGTCATAGGTAGGTATAGAGTATGTTATACTATCAGTTATAAGTAGTTATATACTCTGTCATACTAGCAGTTATAGGTAGGTATATACTCTGTTATACAAGCTGTTATAGGTAGTTATAGAGTAAGTTATACTAGCAGTAATAGGTAGGTTTAGACTATGTTATAGTAGCAGTTATAGGTAGGTATAGACTATGTTATACTAGTGGTTATAGGTATGTATAGATTATGTTATACCAGCGGTTAGATGTATGTATATATTCTGTTGTACTAGCAGCTATATTTAGGTATAGAGTATGTTATATTAGCAGTTGTAAGTAGGTATATACTCTGTCATACTAGCATATTTATGTAGGTGTAGAATATGTTATACCTGCAGTAATAGGTTAGTATAGATTCTGTCATACTAACAGTTATAGGTAGGTATATACTCTGTTATACTAGCAGTTATAGGTACGTATAGACTATGTTATAATAGCGGTTATAGGTAGTTATAGACTATGTTATACTAGCAATAATAGGTAGATATGGATTATGTTATACTAGCAGTTATAGGTAGGTATATACTATGTTATACTAGCAGTTATAGGTAGGTATAGAGTATGTTATACTAGCAGTTATAGGTATGTATAGACTTTGTTATACCAGCAGATATAGGTAGGTATATACTATGTTATACTAGCAGTTATAGATAGGTATAGACTATGTTATACTAGCAGTTATAGGTAGGTATAGACTATGTTATACTAGTGGTTATAGGTAGGTACAGAGTATGTTATACTAGCAGTAATAGGTAGGTATAGACTATGTTATACTATCAGTTATAGGTAGGTATATACTCTGCTATACTAGTAGTTATAGGTAGGTATATATTATGTTATGCTAGCAGTTATAAGTAGGTATATACTCTGTCATATTAGCAGTTATAGGTAGGTATATACTCTGTTATACTAGCTGTTATTGGTAGGTATAGACTCTGTTGTACTAGCAGTAATAGGAAGTTATAGACTCTGTTATACTAGCGGCTATAGGTAGGTATTGACTCCGTTATACTAGCAGATATGGGTAGCTATATACTATGTCATATTAGCAGTTATAGGTAGGTATAGACTATGTTATACTAGCAGTTATAGGTAGGTATAGTCTATGTTATACTAGCGGTTAGAGGTAAGTATATACTATGTTATACTAGCAATTATAGGTAGGTATAGACTATGTTATACCAGCAGTTATATGTAGGTATATACTCAGCTATACTAGCAGTTATAGGTAGGTATATACTATGTCTTACTAGCTGTTATAGGTAGGTATAGACTCTGTTATACTAGCAGATATAGGTAGCTATATACTCTGTTACACTAGCAGTTATAGGTAGGTATAGACTATGTTATACCAGCGGTTAGATGTATGTATATACTCTGTTGTACCAGCAGTTATAGGTAGGTATATACTCTGTTATACTAGCAGTTATAGGTAGGTATAGAGTATGTTATACTAGCAGTTAAAGGTAGGTATAGTCTATGTTATACTAGTAGTTATATGTAGATATAGACTATATTATACTAGCAGTTATAGGTAGTTATATACTCTGCTCTACTAGCAGTTATAGGTAGGTATGTACTCTGTTATACTATCAGTTATTGGTAGGTATATACCCTGCTATACTACTAGTTATAGGTAGTTATATATTTTGTTAAACTAGCAGTTATAGGTAGGTATTGACAATGTTATACTAGTAGATATATGTAGATATAGACTACATTATACTAGCAGTTATAGGTAGGTATAGACTCTGTTATACTAGTTGTTATAGGTAGTTATATACTCTGCTATAGTAGCAGTTATAGGTAGGTATATACTCTGTTATATTAGCAGTTATAGGTAGGCATAGACTCTGTTATACTAGCAGTTATAGGTAGGTATAGTGTCTATTATACTAGCAGTAGCCGGTATGTATAGATTATGTTATACTAGCAGTTATAGGTAGGTATAGACTCTGTTATACTAGCAGATATAGGTAGGTATATACTATGTTATACTAGCAGTTATAGGTAGGTATATACTATGTTATACTAGCGGTTATAGCTAGGTATAGACTCTGTTATACTAGCAAATATAGGTAGGTATATACTATGTTAGAATAGAGGTTATAGGTAGGCATAGACTATGTTATACTAGCGGTTATAGGTAGGTATAGAGTCTGTTATACTAGCAGTAATAGGTAGGTATAATATGTTATACTGCAGTTATAGGTAGGCATAGACTATGTTAAACTAGCAGTTATAGGTAGGTATATACTTTGCTATACTAGTAGTTATAGGTAGGTATATAGTATGTTATACTAGCAGTTATAGGTAGGTATAGACTATATTATACTAGTAGTTATGTGTAGATATAGACTATATTATACTAGCAGTTATAGATAGATATAGAATTTGTTATTCTAGCAGTTATAGGTAGTTATATACTCTGCTATACTAGCAGTTATAGGTAGGTATAGAGTATGTCATACTAGCAGTTATAGGTAGGTATAGACATTGTCATACCAGCAGATATAGGTAGGTATATACTATGTTATACTAGCAGATATAGATAGGTATAGAATATGTTATACTAGCAGTTATAGTTAGGTATAGACTATGTTATACTAGCGGTTATAGGTAGGTACAGAGTCTGTTATACTAGCAGATATAGGTAGGTATATACTATGTTATACTAGCAGTTATAGGTAGGTATAGACTCTGTTTACTAGCAGTTATAGGTAGGTATAGACTATGTTATACTAGCAGTTATAGGTATGTATTGACTATGTAATAATAGAGGTTATTGGTAGGTATTGAAATATATTATACTAGCAGTAATAGGTACGTATAGACTCTGTTATACTAGCAGTTATAGGTAGGTATATACTCTGCTATACTAGTAGTTATAGGTAGGTATAAATTATGTTATACTAGCAATTATGGGTAGGTATATACTCTGTTTTACTAGCAGCTATAGGTAGGTATTGAATATGTTATACTAGCAGTAATAGGATGGTATAGATTCTGTCATACGAACAGTTATAGGTAGGTATATACTCTGTTATACTTGCAGTTATATGTAGGTATAGACTATGTTTTAATAGCTGTTATAGGTAGGTATAGACTATGTTATACTAGCAATAATAGGTAGATATGGACTATGTTATAATAGCAGTAATAGGTAGGTATATATTATGTTATACTAGCAGTTATAGGTAGGCATAGACTATGTTAAGCTAGCAGTTATAGGTAGGTATATACTCTGCTATACTAGCAGTTATAGGTACGTATAGACTATGTTATACTAGTACTTATGTGTAGATATAGACTATATTATACTAGCAGTTATAGGTATGTATAGACATTGTTATACCAGCAGATATAGGTAGGTATATACTATGTTGTACTAGCAGTTATAGATAGGTATAGACTATGTTATACTAGCAGTTATAGGTAGGTATAGACTATGTTATACTAGCGGTTATAGGTACGTATAGACTCTGTTATACTAGCAGATATAGTAGGTATAGACTCTGTTTTACTGGCAGTTATATGTAGGTATAGATTATGTTATACTAACAGTTATAGGTAGGTATTGACTATGAAATAATAGAGGTTATAGGTAGGTATTGAAATATGTTATACTAGCAGTAATAGGGAGGTATAGACTCTGTTATACTAGCAGTTATAGGTAGGTATATACTCTATTATACTAGCAGTTATAGATATGTATAGACTATGTTATACTAGCAGTTATAGGTAGGTATAGACTCTGTTATAATAGCGGTTATAGGTAGGTATAGACTATGTTATACTAGCAATAATAGGTAGATATGGACTATGTTATACTAGCAGTTATAGGTAGGTATATACTATGTTATACTAGCAGTAATAGGTAGATATAGAGTATGTCATACTAGCAGTTATAAGTAGGTATATACGCTGTCATACTAGCAGTTATAGGTAGGTATAGACTATGTTATACTAGCAGTTATAGGTAGGTATAGAGTATGATATACTAGCAGTAATAGGTAGGTATAGACTTTGTTATAATAGCGGTTATAGGTAGGTATTGAGTCTGTTATACTAGCAGATATAGGTAGCTATATACTCTGTTATACTAGCGGCTATAGGTAGGTATTGACTCTGTTATACTAGCAGATATAGGTAACTATATACTCTGTTACACTAGCAGTTATAGTTATGTATAGACTATGTTATACCAGCTGTTAGATGTATGTATATACTCTGTTGTACTAGCAGTTATAGGTTGGTATATACTCTGTTATACTAGCAGTTATATGTAGGTATAGAGTATGTTATACTAGCAGTTATATGTAGGTATATACTCCGTCATACTAGCAGATATTGGTAGGAATATAATGTTATACTAGCAGTTATAGTTAGGTATAGACTATGTTATACTAGCAGTTATAGGTAGGTATATACTCTGTTATACTAGCAGCTATAGGTAAGTATAGAATATGTTATACTAGCAGTAATAGATTCGTATAGATTCTGTCATACTAACAGTTATATGTAGGTATAAACTCTGTTATACTAGCAGTTATAGGTAGGTATAGACTATGTTATAATAGCGGTTATAGGTAGGTATAGACTATTTTATACTAGCAATAATAGGTAGATATGGACTATGTTATACTAGCAGTTATAGGTAGATATATAGTATGTTATACTAGCAGTTATAGGTAGGTATATACTCTGTTATACTAGCAGTTATAGGTAGGTATATACTCTGTTATAAAAGCTGTTATAGGTAGGTATAGAGCATGTTATACTAGCAGTAATAGATAGGTATAGACTCTGTTATAATAGCGGTTATAGGTAGGTATTGAGTCTGATATACTAGCAGATATAGGTAGCTATATATTCTGTTATACTAGCGGCTATAAGTAGGTATTGACTCTGTTATACTAGCAGTTATAGGTAGGTATAGACTATGTTATAATAGCGGTTATAGGTAGGTATATACTATGTTATACTAGCAATAATAGGTAGATATGGACTATGTTATACTAGCAGTTATAGGTAGATATATAGTATGTTATACTAGCAGTTATAAGTAGTTATATACTCGGTCATACTAGCAGTTATAGTTAGGTATATACTCTGTTATACAAGCTGTTATAGGTAGGTATAGATCATGTTATACTAGCAGTAATAGATAGGTATAGACTCTGTTATAATAGCGGTTATAGGTAGGTATTGAGTCTGATATACTAGCAGATATAGGTAGCTATATATTCTGTTATACTAGCGGCTATAAGTAGGTATTGACTCTGTTATACTAGCAGTTATAGGTAGGTATATACTCTGTCATACTAGCAGTTATAGGTAGGTATAGACTATGTTATACTAGCAGTTATATGTAGGTACAGATTATGTTATACTAGCAGTTATAGCTAGGTATATACTATGTTATTCTAGAAGTTATAGGTAGGTATAGATTATGCTATACTAGCAGTTATAGATAGGTATATACTCTGTTACACTAACAGTAATAGGTAGGTATATACTATGTTATACTAGGAGTTATAGGTAGGTATATACTCTGTTGTACTAGCAGTTATAGGTAGGTATATACTCTGTTATACTAGCAGTTATAGGTAGGTATATACTCTGTTATACTACCAGTTATAGGTAGGTATAGACTATGTTATACTAGCAGTTTATAGGTAGATATAGACTCTGTTACACTAGCAGTTATAGTTAGCTATATACTCTGTTATACTAGCAGTTATATTTAGGTATAGACTATGTTATACTAGCTGTAATAGGTAGGTATAGACTCTGTTATACTAGCAGATATAGGTAGCTATATAACCAGTTACACTAGCAGTTATAGGTAGGTATTGACTATGTTATACCAGCGATTAGATGTATGTATATACTCTGTTATACAAGCAGTTATAGGTAGGTATAGATTGTGTTATGCTAGTAATTATTAGTAGGTATATACTCTGTCATATTAGCAGTTATAGGTAGGTATATACTCTGTTATACTAGCTGTTATAGGTAGGTATAGACTCCGTTATACTAGCAGAAATATGAAGTTATAGACTCTGCTATACTAGCAGTTATATGTAGGTATATACTCCGTTATACTAGCAGTTATAGGTAGGTATAGAATATGTTATACTAGCAGTTATAGGTAGATATAGACTCTGTTAGAATAGAGGTTATAGGTAAGTATAGACTATGTTATACTAGCGGTTATAGGTAGGTATAGAGTCTATTATACTAGCAGTAATAGGTAGGTATATATTATGTTATACTAGCAGTTATAGGTAGGCATAGACTATGTCATACTAGTAGTTATAAGTAGATAAAGACTATGTTATACTAGCAGTAATAGGTACCTATTGACTATGTTAAACTAGCAGTTATAGGTAGGTGTATACTCTGCTATACTAATAGTTATAGGTAGGTATATATTATGTTATACTAGCAGTTATAGGTAGGTATAGACTATGTTATACTAGTAGTTATGTGTAGATATAGACTATATTATACTAGCAGTTATAGGTAGGTATAGAATTTGTTATACGAGCAGTTATAGGTAGTTATATACTCTGCTATACTAGCAGTTATAGGTAGGTATATACTCTGTTATACTAGCAGTTATAGGTAGGTATAGAGTATGTTATACTAGAAGTTATAGGTAGGTATAGACTTTGTTATTCCAGCAGATATAGGTAGGTATATACTATGTTATACTAGCAGTTATAGATAGGTATAGACTATGTTATACTAGCAGTTATAGGTAGGTATAGACTATGTCATACTAGCGGTTATAGGTAGGTACAGAGTCTGTTATACTAGCAGTAATAGGTTAGTATAGATTATGTTATACTAGCAGTTATAGGTAGGTATAGACTATATTATGCTAGCAGTAATAGGATAGTATAGATTCTGTCATACTAACAGTTATAGGTAGGTATAAACTCTGTTATACTAGCAGTTATAGGTAGGTATAGACTATGTTATAATAGCGGTTATAGGTAGGTATAGACTATGTTATACTAGCAATAATAGGTAGATATGGACTATGTTATACTAGCAGTTATAGGTAGGTATATACTCTGTTATACTAGCAGTTATAGGTAGGTATAGAGTATGTTATACTAGCAGTTATAAGTAGTTATATACTCTGTCATACTAGCAGTTATAGGTAGGTATATACTCTGTTATACAAGCTGTTATAGGTAGGTATAGAGCATGTTATACTAGCTGTTATAGGTAGGTATAGACTCTGTTATAATAGCGGTTATAGGTAGGTATTGAGACTGTTATACTAGCAGATATAGGTAGCTATATACTCTGTTATACTAGCGGCTATAGGTAGATATTGACTCTGTTATACTAGCAGATATAGGTAGCTATATACTCTGTTACACTAGCAGTTATAGGTATGTATAGACTATGTTATACCAGCGGTTAGATGTATGTATATACTCTGTTGTACTAGCAGTTATAAGTAGGTATACTCTGTTATACTAGCAGTTATATGTAGGTATAGAGTATGTCATACTAGCAGTTATAAGTAGGTATATACTCTGTCATACTAACAGATATAGGTAGGAATATAATGATATACTAGCAGTTATAGTTAGGTATAGACTATGTTATACTAGCAGTTATAGGTAGGTATATACTCTGCTATACTAGCAGTTATAGGTAGATATATATTATGTCATACTAGCAGTTATAGGTAGGTATATACTCTGTTATACAAGCTGTTATAGGTAGGTATAGAGCATGTTATACTAGCAGTAATAGGTAGGTATAGACTATGTTACAATAGCGGTTATATGTAGGTATTGAGTCTGTTATACTAGCAGATATAGTTAGCTATATACACTGTTATACTAGCAGTTATATGAAGGTATAGACTATGTTATACTAGCAGTTATAGGTAGGTATAGACTCTGTTATAATAGCAGTTATAGGTAGGTATATTCTATTTTATACTAGCAGATATAGGTAGATATAGACTATGTTATACTAGCTGTTATAGGTAGGTATATACTGTTATACTAGCAGTTATAGGTAGGTATATACTCTGTCATATTAGCAGTTATAGGTAGGTATAGAGTATGTTATACTAGCAGTTATAGGTAGGTATAGAGTATGTTATACTAGCAGTTATAGGTAGGTAAAGACTATGTTATACTAGTAGGTATATGTCGATATAGACTACATTATACTAGCAGTTATAGGTAGGTATATACTCTGTTATACTAGCAGTTATAGGTAGATATATACTATGTTATATTAGCAGTTATAGGTAGGTATATACTCTGATTTACTAGCAGTTATAGGTAGGTATAGACTATGTTATACTAACAGTTATAGGTAGCTATATACTAGGCTATAATAGCGGTTGTTGATAGGTATAGTCTATGTTTTACTAGCAGTAATAGGTAGGTATAGACTCTGTTATACTAGCAGTTATAGCTAGGTATAGACTATGTTATAATAGAGACTATGTTATACTAGCAGTTATGGGTAAGTATAGACTATGTTATACTAGCGGTTATAGGTAGGTATATACTCTGCTATGCTAGCAGTTATAGGTAGGTATATACTCTATTATACTAGCAGTTATAGGTATGTATATACTATGTTATACTAGCAGTTATAGGTAGGTATAGACTATGTAATAATAGAGGTTATAGGTAGGTATTGAAATTTTTTATACTAGCAGTAATATGTAGGTATATACTCTGTTATACTAGCAGTTATAGGTAGGTATATACTCTGTTATAATAGCAGTTATAGGTAGGTGTAGACTATGTTATTATAGCGGTTATAGGTAGGTATAGACTATGTTATACTAGCAATAATAGGTAGATATGGACTATGTTATACTAGCAGTTATAGGTAGGTATATACAATGTTATACTAGCAGTTATAGATAGGCATAGAGTATGTTAAACTAGCAGTTATAAGTAGTTATATACTCTGTCATACTAGCAGTTATAGGTAGGTATATACTCTGTTATACAAGCTGTTATATGTAGGTATAGAGTATGTTATACTACCAGAAATAGGTAGCTATATACTCTGCAATACTAGCAGTTATATGTACGTATAGACTATGTTATACTAGCAGTTATAGGTAGGTATAGACTCTGTTATAATAGCAGTTATAGGTAGGTATTGACTATGTTATACTAGCAGATATAGGTAGCTATATAATCTGTTATACTAGCGGCTATAGGTAAGTATTGACTCTGTTATACTAGCAGATATAGATAGCTATATACTATGTTACACTAGCAGTTATATGTATGTATAGACTATG